>CANNZV010004852.1:0-34367 GCA_947561585.1 Caprella mutica
CTGGAAACAATGTAACTGATCGTGCAAGAGCAAGAGCAGCTTTAGGATGGGATATAGAGATAGAAGATTTTGCAAGTGGTTTGTATCGTTTTCACCATTTCGATGATTTTGAAATTGCAGGAAATAAAGTTTTCTGTACTGTACAATATGTAAAAAAGGAGTATCATGGTACAACTGGAATGGCACATTCAGGGAGTGCTGCTCTTTACAGAATTTTTTCTGGTTCTGGTTATTGATTAAGAACTTGTTTAAATTTATCATTGTAGAATTTTGAAAAGAATCACAACTAAAAAAATAGTTAGTATATGAAAAAACTTACAGTTATTCCAGCTTTTACAGATAGAAGTTTTTCAATTATTGAAAAAAAATATGATTTAATTGTTCCTGAAAACTTGAAGCACTTATTTCTTAAGTATGGAGGTCGGACCATATATGAACAAGTATACTTAGATAAAAACCAAAGAATATTAGAAATAACTTCATTCTTATACCTATCGAATATTTTTGAATATTACAAAGAAATAGAAAATCATGATAAAAACTTAGAATTGCTTAAACAAATGATTCCTTTTGCAACAAACTCATCTAGTGCACTTTATTTATTATCAATCAATTCTGAAAGTTACGGAAAAGTTTATATAAAAAAACTCGAATGGTTGAACTGGGGAGAATCAATAGGCTTTGTTGCCGAAACTCTAGAAGAATTTATCAATGGTTTAAAAAGACATGCTGACGAATAAAAATATTGAAAATAACTTGTAGAACCTAAAATCTTCACCCCCCCCCAAAACCCAACCCCAATATGCACCAGTCTATTTTTTCTTTATTATTTATACTAACTTTTTTGTCCAATATCGATGCGCAGAACCTAGTCATCAATGGCGATTTGGAGACAGAGCTGACAGATTATGGGGCTTCTTTTATACCACAAGGATGGGAAGCTGTTCCTTATACAGATAATGCTTGTCAAGCTAGTAAATCGGGATTGGATACACCTGATTTAATGAGAATAGATGGACCAAAGGGAGAAATCGGCATGCTTGGGCGAGCATTTTCTGGAGCTCATTTTATGTCAGGTTTGCTTTCAGGTCTAGAATGGGAAGATGGTGATATTAGTCTTTTTCATGAGGGAATACAGCAACAAATAGAAGGGCTTATTCCTGGCACAAATTATAAGGTTCTTTTGTATCAAACAGTAGTAAAGCAGCATAATATACTTTCGAATACCAGAATATTGGATTCCTCTGGTTCATGGGCAATATATCTTGATGATACCCTTATTGAAGTGACAGAACCAAGTACGAGTAATCTTGACTTTGATGCTACCAATTTGAGATGGGATTTTCGGGCAATAGAATTTACGGCGAGTTCAACTACTCATCTGATTAAGTTTTTGCCTTATGATGATGATAACAACTCTGTCGCTTCTCCTCCACATAAGGATGGTTTACGTATGGGGATTGATAATATCAGTATCATCCAAGAGAAGACTTCCCCCAGGAGTCAAAATTGTTTTCATCTTTATCCCAATCCAGTAATTGGTCATTTTGTTATTGATTTAGATCAAGAATATGAAAAGATAAATCTAGTGGTTTTTGATGCCCTAGGAAGGCAGATTTTAGAACGCAATTATCAGGAAACCAAACAGATTGTTTCTGACTTTGATTTACTTCCTGGTTCTTATCATATTAGCATTAAAACAGATGGTCTTGATGAATGTCTACGAACGGTTATAAAATATAGATAAATTAGAACTAAAGCCTTGTCAAAATCTCCGCTTTTTTAAGCCTCTTGGCTTAAAACCCATACGAGAAAAAGCTTCCAAGCTTTGCGTAGCTACGCAAAGCTTGGAAGCTTTTTCTCGTAAATTCTGTTCAGCTTAGAAGCTGAATAGAACAAGATATTTCTAATTTACCAAAAGGTGTGTATATTATTCAAGCACAAATTGGAGCGGAAAGCTTTAGTCGGAAAGTGAGTGTGTTGTAGTATCGTGACCTTTAGGTTGCGCTAGTTTACGTGCAACCTAAAGGTCACACCACTAAAAGGCTACACCACTAGAGCACCACAAATTCCGTTCGTCTATTATTTTGTCTACCTTCTTTCGTTTCATTGCTATCAATTGGAAGGCTTTCGCCGAAGCCTTTGTATTGCAAGCGGCTCGTCGAAATTTGGTTTTGGATAAGCCAAATTTGAACGGCTTTTGCTCGGTTTTCAGATAGACTCAAATTGTCGGAATCGCTGCCGACATTATCGGTATGCCCATTGATTTGAATACGCATCGCAGGATGTTCTTCCAAAAGTTTTTTCAGTTGATTGAGTTCCGTTTGAGATTCCGAACGCAAGTCGGCAGAACCTGTTTCGAAGAAAATATTTCGAAGGACAATTGGTTTCGAAGTCGGTGGAGGAACCGTTGAAGGCTTCGTCTCTTTTGGTTTGTCTTCCGTATTGGCGACCGATTTGGGTATTTTTTGCAATCGAATATCTAAAATATAAGGTTTATCTAAAGTATTGCCCGCTTCCAAAGCGAAGTTTTCGGAATGAAACAAGTATTTTTCTTTGGACACATTCAAACCATAATTTTTGCCCATTGGCAAACAAACCAAAAATTCGCCATCGGAATCCGTCTTGGAAGAAGTATGAATTTTCTGCACCTTTAAATCTACAAATTCTATATTTGCGCTCAGTTTCTGACCCGTTAGGGCATCAGAAACTTTGGCTTTCACATAAGTTACTGGTTGTGGACGGGCTTCTGGATACAATTCAAAACTATACAAATCGGTTTGTACCACCCGATTCGTTTTCATATAAGCCTCTTGTTCTCCAAAATCTCTGTCCGAAGCAAAGAAAGCCGTTTTTCCATCCAAACTAATAACCAATGCGCCTTCGTGTGCATCGGTATTTATGGGATAACCCAAATTCATAGGCTTGCCCCAAGTGCCGTCCGCTTGCATTCTCGACAGATATAAATCCATCTTTCCCATGCCTGGATGTCCATTCGACATAAAATAAAGCGTTTGTCCATCGGGATGAATAAAAGGCGATTGCTCGTCGCCTCTCGTATTGACCAAATCGCCCAAATTGACAGGTGCCGTCCATGTATCCTCTTTGATTCGGGTGGTTGACCAAATATCATTTCCGCCAATTGCTCCCGTCCGATTGCTGCTAAAGAAAATCTTGTTTCCATCGGCTGAAATAGAAGGCTGAGAATCCCAAGCTCGTCCATTTACAGGATCTTTCATATTGGCAGGTTTGGTCCAACGTCCTTTTTTCATTTCCGAATAATATAAATCGCATTGTCCATAACCATCAGGACGATTGCAAGCCGTAAAGACCAAAAATCGACCATCGGCAGAAATGCTTTGTGCGCCTTCATTATTGATGGGATCATTGATTTCATTCATTGGAATTCCCAAACTCCATTCGCCATTTTCTTTCTCACTCATATAAAAATCTTCTTGCCCTTGATAGCGTCGAGTATAAATAAGGGTTTCTCCATCGGCGGTTAAGGAAGGAAGATATTCGGGCCATTCACTATTGACATTAGTCCCCAAACTTTTGGGCTCAAAAGGAACCGAATTTTTCATGGCTATAGCCGTAAATTCGTATTGTTCAATCTTTGCTTTTGCTTTTTTTCGTTGAATTTCGCTCTTGTGGTCGCTTGCCAAATAGTCTTTCATGTGCGCTACTGCTTCGTCGTATTTTTCCAATTTGGACTCTGTAACACCGAGCATATAGTAAACATTGGCTTTGTAATCCGCTTTCAGTTCAAGGGCTTTTTCAAAGCCCTTTTCTGCTTCGGCATACATTTTCTGGTCGTAGTGCAAAGCCCCATATTGTATGTGTGCATCTACGAAGTTAGGTTCAATACTAATGACTTTTTTAATATCAGCAATGGCTTTATCATACTTAGCCGCTTGAGCATATTGTCTGGCACGTTCGTACAAGTTTTTGGCTTTGCCCTCGACTTGTTTTCGAGTCAATGCTTCTTGTGCAAAACTAGAGCATGAGCTACAAAGAATGATAAAGAGAAAAATATATTTTGACATTCGTTGAACTTTTTTATTATGATTTTCACTCCACAAGCTACCTGTCCGTCCGAAGGCGGGAAGCATGTGCTACTGTTTAAACGTAAAAATGCCTTTTAGAGCCTAAATGTTGTGTTAAAATTGATTTTTTATTCCTTAAAGCCACTATTCTCCTGTTCTTTAGCTTCTTTTTCTACTTTTTTTCGCATATTTCGAGGATGAAACTGCATGACAGTTTCCCGCAAATATTCGGTATCCAAGTGGGTGTAAATTTCGGTGGTAGTGATGGATTCGTGTCCGAGCATATCCTGAACGGCTTTGAGGTCGGCACCGCCTTCGATAAGATGCGTCGCAAAAGAATGGCGAAAAGTGTGTGGGCTCACATTTTTTTCAATTCCTCCTAGTTTGGCGGCTTCTTTGACAATCAAAAAAACCATGATTCGGGTCAGTTTATTGCCACGTCGATTGAGAAAGAGAACATTGGCAGAATTTTCTTTGATGTTTTTCATTTTTCGGCGCACACCACTGATGTACAAAAGAATGTGCTTTTTGGCTTCCTCGCCAATCGGAACGAGTCGTTCCTTATCATTTTTACCAATAACTTTGATAAATCCAATATCCAAAAAGAGGTTCGTAATTTTGAGATTGATGAGTTCACTTACACGCAAACCAGAAGCATACAAGACTTCCAACATCGCTCGATTTCGAGTCCCGTGGTCGGTACTCAGGTCAATAGAACCTATCAAGGATTGGATTTCTTCGTAGGACATGACTTCTGGGATTTTTCGCTGCAAGCGAGGCCCTTCGAGCAATTGAGTTGGGTCAATATCCGTCATATCTTCGAGCAATAAATATCGGTAAAAAGCTTTGACTCCCGACAAAATACGGGACTGCGACCGAGCACCCAATCCCATGTCATTGAGCGCGTAGACAAATTCTTCCACGTCTTTTTCGACCACTTCCAAAGGATTGATGTCTTTGCCTTGCAAGACCAAATACTCCGCAAATTTCTTAATATCTCGATAGTAAGCATCAATGGAATTTTCCGAAAAAGAACGTTCCAATAACAAGTAATCTTTGAATCCTTTTATAGCTGATTGCCAATCCATAGTTTGGGAGGGTGTTTGGGTGTTGATGTGTTATGGTTCGCAAGATATGTCTACGTGTAATGTGCACTTTAACACCGTAACACTAGAACACAGTAACACTTCTCTACAATCTTATTTTTTTCATGCGATCCAAGTCTCGTTTGCTTTGTCGGTCTTTTATGGTGTTTCGTTTGTCATATTGGCGTTTTCCTTGGGCGAGTGCAATTTCAATTTTGATAAATCCTCTTTCAGAAAAATAGAGTCGATATGGAATAATCGAAAAGCCTTTTTCAGAAACTTTACGCCCAATTTTTTTGAGTTCAGCTTTTTTGAGGAGGAGCTTTCGCAAACGTCGTGTCTCATGGTTGTTGTGCGCACCATATTTGTATTCGGAGATATACATATTTTTGATAAATATTTCTCCTTTTCGGAAAAAACAAAAAGCCTCTTTCAAGTTCGCTTGTCCCATCCGAATGGACTTTACTTCTGTCCCCGTCAACAGAATTCCCGTTTCCAATTTGCTTACAAATTGAAATTCGTATTCCGATTTTCGATTAACAATTTCTACAACTTTAAGTTTGTTCTTTTTCTTTGCCATAAGGAAGGCTCTTTTTTTTTACAAAAATACAATATTATTTCACATAAATAATGGTAAAAATTAATAGAACGTGAAGCAGCAAAATAGAGTTCCAAAAGCTCCTATAAATAGGGATTTTTCATTACTTTAGTTTTTTTACTATTTAATAGGAGGTATTTTTAAGCAAAAGGACAAGAAATGTCGTAATTTTGAGTTCTAGTGATGCCCCTTTTTATTACATTATTGAATCTTATAATTTGTTAATAGAGTCCATTTTTTAGCCTAAATCTTCCTATAATAATGCCGAACCAGACATTAAACACCTACTTAATCTTACAAAAAGCTATGAAATATTCATTTTTTAGCCTAGTTATTCTTTTCCTATTAACCCTGTTCGCAACTTCTAGTTTTGGACAATGCCCAGAATTTGAAATCACAAATGTAAGTCCAAACGATGGTAGCGAACTGTGTCCTGGAGAAAAAATAACAATTTCCATGGAAGGAGTCAATTTACCTCAAGGAACGATCGATTGGTATTATACGACCGATGACAACGATGTCGATGAGTTCAATCCTTATGATAATCAAGGCACCTATACGGGCTTTTCTTCCAATATTACTCCCGATGAATCCGAAATAGATATTTGTGACCCTTGTCCAGAACTACTTGCCATCATGATCGATGCTTGTAATGGAAGTGGCGTAGAATCCGATAATGAATTTTTGATTTTATCTTCAGGTGGAGGAATCTCTTCTGCCGAACAAATTCAAGTTAACTTAGACGACCAGAATAATTTCTCGTCCTCAGGTGCAACTAGTGTAAATGATATCAATTTGGGCAATGACCCTTGCGAATTCCTCAATTCGCCTAATCCTTCGGTCATTTCTGCACTGCAATCTTCTATGGATTGTGATTTTAGCAATATCATTGGTATTGGCCCAAATTCTCCTGTACCTGCTGGTGCATTGGTAGTGGTCTTTCTAAGTAGCAATACCAATGTTTCTTATGATTTTAATAATCTTTGTGCCAATGGCGAAACCATTTATGTTTTGCAAAGCAATTGCCCTAGACCCGCTGGAGCTTTTTCGAATAGTACTTCTTCGGGTTGTAGAAATTATCAAGTCCTTATAGGAGATTGTGCAGAGTGCAGTAGCAATATTGCTTATAATACGTCTAATGCTTCCAATTTTTCCACTACAGGCGGCTATGCTTATAGTTATGATGCGAATGAAAATGGAATGATTGATTATATAGGTCAATGCAATTCACAAGAAGTTTTCCATGTAAATGGCGCTCCCTGTGAAGCTCCTTTTGTACAATCTATTCCAATTCCTCCCATTCCTTCCACTATAGATGATTTGTGTTATTTTGTACCCGAAGATTTTTGTAGTGCAGATGGGCCGCAAACTTATTATATTCGAGGAATACTTAGTTCTTTATTTGATGGCTGTATCGGCAATCCATTCAATCCTGATTTTGATGATTACGAACCCTTTATGACCGATATATATTCCTTTGAGGTCAACTGCCAAACGCCCGAATTGACGACTCCCGATGATTTGTGTGTTGGACAAACAATAGATCTCAATGATTATATCACTGATTTTGATAATTATGACGAAGCCAGCGGTTGGTATAATACAAATGACGTTGAAGTCAATAATATGTTTACTCCAACAACAGATGGAACGACAGAACTTCAATTTATTCCTTCTAATTCGGATGGTGTTTGTTATTTAGAAGCTTCTATTACTATTACCGTCAATGAAGGCGATACACCGACTTTAGCAACCGCTACCGTTTGCCAAAGCGATACCGAATTTGATTTGAATACCTTGGAAGATCCAACTAATAATGATGGAACGTGGCAAGTACAAGGCGGAAGCGGAGTTGTCGATGATCTATTCAATGCCAATCCTTTTTCAGCTGGAGATGTAGTATTGGAATTTATTCCAAATAGTACCGATGTTTGTGCCTTGACGGCAACTACTACTCTAAGCATAACGGAAGGACCAGAAATTGCTATGACTACTAGCAATGATTTGGGTTGTACCAATACTTCCGCAAGTCTTTCGACCAATGCTACCGAAAGCGGTTTAACTTATCTTTGGGAAGGACTGGGAATTGATGCGACCAATGAAAGCGATGAAAATCCAGCCGTCACTCAAGCAGGTATTTATAATGTAACCGTAACAGATGCCAATGGCTGTTTCAACACGGGGACTATAGAATTGATGCAAAACTCATCGGGTTTGCCCGATGCTACGACCGAAACTCCTGAGACTATTCTTTGCAATAACTTAATGGTTGAACTACAAGGGAACTCTACCGCAATAGGAGCGACTTATAGCTGGGAAGGCCCAGACGGAACGCTTTATCCAGAACAAAATCCAATGGTATCGGATTCTGGAACTTATGTTTTGACCGTTACCAATATGGCGGGTTGCTCTAGTACGACGAGTTTAGAAGTCGTAGCGGATACGATGCCTCCTACCATTGATATTTTGATTCCTTTTGAAACTTTAGATTGTAACAATCCAGAGACAAGTCTTTTTGGAAATTCTCCTATGACTAATTTGTTTGAAAGTTTTGAATGGACGCTTGACGGAGATTTCTTTTCGAATGAACAAAATACAAGTACGACGCAAGCAGGTGATTTTGTTTTAACCGTAACGGATTTGAATGGTTGTATAAGTATAGACGAAGTAAGCGTTTTTATTGATACTATCCCTCCTACTGTTTCTATCGAACCAGTTACGGAACAGCTAACTTGTAATGATTCTGATATTACTTTGACAGGAAATGCAACAGACGCTGTATTTGTCTCTTGGGAATTTCCTGATGGCTCTACCTCAACATTGGCAAGTCCAAATGTTGACCAAGCAGGTACCTATACATTTACCGCAACGAGCGAAAATGGTTGTACCGCTTCTGCTACAACCGAAGTTATGGAATCAGCAGACACTCCTGTCATTACAATTACGCCTCCTGTTTTGGATTGTAATCCTACAGCGGGAACAATTGTAACTTCGACTATGGATAATATTACGACCTATCAATGGGAAGGACCAAGTGGCTATACTTCAACGGCAAGTTCGCCCGACGATATTTTGTTGGATGGCACTTATGATTTGACCATAACAAATGATTTGGGTTGTACGAGTACAGCTACAACTTCTATTACTTCTGATACCAATACACCAACGGCTCAAATAGATTCGCCCAATGGCACAGAAATAGATTGTAGTATGACTCCTGTGAATTTGCAAGCAATTAATGCAGAAACAGATGCTACCATTGAATGGCTCGACCCAGATAATACAATGCTTGCTACTTCAAGTATTTCGGCAACAGCCGAAGGAACCTACACACTTGTTGTTACAGGAAGTAATGGTTGTTCGAGTACACAAACAATTGAAATTACGGCTGATGATACCGTACCAACTACTACCGTCAATCAAACAGTTTCTTTGGATTGTTCGCAAGATGGTTCTTTGCAAGTCATCACCAATGCACAAACCGTAGAATGGACACTTCCTGATGCAACAACGCTTAATGGAACAGATATTCCAGCGACAGAAGGTGGAATGTATACGCTTATCGCAACAGGTTCGAATGCTTGTACCAGTACAGCTTCTATCGAAGTCGTAGCCGATACTATTTCTCCTCTTATTGCGATGGTAGAAAGCGAGGATATTTCTTGCTTGGATGCCAATGCTGACCTCAATGCAAGTTCTTCCAATACCAATGTTTCTTTTACTTGGGAAACACCTAGTGGTGGAACTTTATTTGGTGCCAACCAAACAGTAGGCGCAGCAGGAACATATATCGTCGTTGTCATGGACAATGAAAATGGCTGTACGAGCAGCTCTTCTGCTATAGTCGGCACTGATGCTGATACCCCAGATGTGGCAATCAGTGCAACAGATGGAACGACTATCAATTGTATTGAAACAGCCTTAGAATTAGTAGGTAGTTCTACAAGTTCTGGTGTAGAGATTCTTTGGACAAATCCAGACAATACAACAAGCACAGATGCTAATATTACGGCAAATAGTTCTGGTGTTTATACGTTTACCGTTAGTAATACAACGAATGGTTGTTCGAGTACCGATATGATTGAAATATTTGTAGATAATGCTATTCCAAGCAATGTCCAAACAGGTTCAGGCTTTATTTATTGCAATCCAAACTCTGCCGAAATATCTGTAAGTTCGGATGACCCTACAGATTCTTTTGTCTGGTCAGACCCAGCTGGTCTAAATATTAGCAGTAGCCCAATGGCAACAG
Organism: Caprella mutica; assembly: GCA_947561585.1. NCBI lineage: Eukaryota > Metazoa > Arthropoda > Malacostraca > Amphipoda > Caprellidae > Caprella > Caprella mutica. The sequence continues at coordinate 9,982 of CANNZV010004852.1, forward strand.
CAAATACAGCAGGTTTATATACGGTAATCGCCACAGGAAGCAATGGTTGTACGACAAGTGCTACCGCTCAAGTTGAAGAAGACAACACTCCTCCTACTATTTCTACGCAAGGAGCAATTATAGATTGTACCAACAATCCTTTTAACCTTTCAGGAAGTTCAGATGCAGATAGTTTTGAATGGTTTGCACCAAATGGAGATTCGTATAGTACAGATTCAAACCCAAGTGTTACCGCTACAGGAGTTTATACCTTGGTTGTAACCAATACCACAACGGGTTGTACTAATACAGCAACTGCCGAAGTAATGGGGTCGAGTGATATTCCACAAGCTTCTATTGCCGTTGCAAACGACATTGATTGCGATAATCCAACTGCAATCTTAACCGCTACTACCGACTTGATGAATGTTTCCTATTCTTGGCTCGATGCCGATGATGTGGAAGTCGGTACAAATGCAACTTTTGAAGCAAATAGCGCAGGTAATTATTCTGTCCTTATTACCAATTTAGATAATGATTGTTCCGCTACAGCGCAAGAAGCTGTTATTGGAACAAGTGATATTCCCCAAGCTTCTATTGCGGTTGCAAACGACATTGATTGCGATAATCCAACTGCAATCTTAACCGCTACTACCGACTTGATGAATGTTTCCTATTCTTGGCTCGATGCCAATGATGTGGAAGTCGGTACAAATGCAACTTTTGAAGCGAATAGCGCAGGTGATTATTCCGTCATCATTACCAATTTGGATAATGATTGTTCCGCTACAGCGCAAGAAGCTGTTATTGGAACAAGTGATATTCCACAAGCTTCGATTGCCGTTGCAAACGACATTGATTGCGATAATCCAACTGCAATCTTAACCGCTACAACTGACTTAATGAATGTTTCCTATTCTTGGCTCGATGCCGATGATGTGGAAGTCGGTACAAATGCAACTTTTGAAGCAAATAGCGCAGGTGACTATTCCGTCATCATTACCAATTTAGATAATGATTGTTCCGCTACAGCGCAAGAAACGGTTATCGGAACAAGTGATGTGCCTGATATTGATATTCAAGTTGGAACTGAAAACATCATTGATTGTGATACGGAAAGTGTTGAACTCGAAGGAAGTTCAACAAGTAATGTTACTTATAGTTGGGAAGGTCCTGATGGATTTACAGCAGATACGCCAACAATTTCGGCAGAAATGCCAGGAGATTATATTTTAACCATCAGTTCTATCAATAGTGATTGTAGCAATACGCAACTATATACGGTTTTTGATGATTTAGCTCCTCCTGCTTTCCAAGCAGCTGGTGGCATCATTACTTGTGATGGAAATGGTATTAACCTAAGTGCTTCTTCTACCCAACCAATGCTTAGCTTTGAATGGACAGGTCCAAACGGATTTACTTCTTCTGAAGCAAATCCGAGTACTTCAGATGCAGGAACATACAATCTTGTTGCAACAAGCCCAACGAATGGCTGTATAGATAGTCTAGAAGTAGAAGTATTTTTAGATGATGGATTTCCGATATTGCAAGCAAGCGCAGAGAATATTGATTGCATCAATATGATTAGCACTTTAGATGCTAGCTTATCAACCCCTCCGGGAGATAGTATTGTTTATCAATGGTTTTTGGATGACAATCCTATTGGTCTAAACGAAATAAGTCCAACGGTTATAGCTGGTGGAATGTATGAATTGGTAGGAATCAATATCAATAATCTTTGTGCCGACACGCTCGAAGTTGAAGTCCAAGAAAACATTACAATGCCTATTGCCAATGCAGGGGAAGACCTCGAAATAAATTGTATAAATAATTCTGTTTCTTTGAATGCCAATGCTTCGGAAGGCGATAATTTGACTTACCAATGGCTTAGCTATACGGGAGAACTTGTTTCTGATGAAGCCAATATAGAAATTGATACGGCTTCGCCGATTACTTTGCTTGTTACGGACGAAAATGGTTGTACAGACACCGATGATATTTTGATAACGGATAACACCTTGAGTCCGCTCGCAGAAGTCGCTTTTTTTGGTACGATTAATTGTACAGAAAGTAGCATAGAATTACAAGGAAGTACGCCTTTCGTGCTCAATGGCGATGTTTATTCCTTTGAATGGTTTGATGAAAATAACGTTTCTATTGGAAATGATTCTTTACAAACGGTCGATTCTGAGGGAACTTATACGCTTGTTATTACTGATAATCTCAATGGTTGTACAGACGATATAGAAGTTATCGTTGAAGAAGATATTCAAGCTCCTGCAATTGTCATTGCCAATCCCGACGCTTTTGGTTGTGATACAAACGAAGTCATTATAGATGCTTCTGATTCGGACAATGCACTCTATTATTTTGTAGAATGGACTGGCCCTACGGATGCCAATATTACGGGTGCCAATACCCTAGAGCCAAGTGTTGACCAAGCAGGAATATACAATTTGGCCATTACAAATATTCAAAATGGTTGTTCTTCCGAGGAAAGTATCGAAGTGACGAGCAATGGAGAATTGCCCGATGCCATTGCTTCTGCCTCCAATGAATTTGGTTGTAATGTCAATGAAGTTCAATTATCAGGAACAGGTTCTTCGGAAGGCGCAACTTACGAATACGCTTGGACGGGGCCCAATATCACTTCTTCGAGTGATTTGCTCAATATCAATATTGGCACAGCTGGAACCTATAATTTAGTGGTTACCAATACCGAAACAGGTTGTAGCAACCAAAGCAGTGTTGATGTCCCCGAAGGAACGGAAGGCATCAACACCTCTGAACTTGCCGCAGAAGACGAGGATTGTTTTGGAGATAATAATGGTTTGATTTCGATTAGTAATATTCAAGGCGGAACTGCTCCTTACCTCTACTCTATTGATGGTCAAAGCTTTGGTCAAAATCCACAATTTGCCAATCTTAGTCCAGGTGAATATGAAGTCGTGATACAAGATGCCGAAGGTTGCGAATGGCAAGAAAGCATTACGGTAGAAGCTGCCAATCCTTTGGTGGTCGAGCTTGGAGATAATATTGTTATTCAACTTGGCGAAACCGTTGATTTGGATGTCCAAACCAGTTCTACTATTGATACAATTATTTGGTCGAATACAGACTTGGAAGGATTGAATCCGTCTTTGAGTCCGACGAATCCGACGACTATCAGCGTGACGGTTGTGGATGAAAACGGCTGTACCGAAACCGATGCAATTTCTATTTTCATCGAAAAAGATAGACCGATTTATATTCCAACTGCTTTTTCTCCCAATGAAGACGGCATCAATGATAACTTTATGATTTTTGGTACATCGGCAGTCGCCAATGTCAATATCTTCAATATCTACGATCGCTGGGGTGAATTGGTTTTCTCCAATGGCGATTTCCATCCCGATGATTTGGATCATGGTTGGGACGGTATTTTTAGAGGTAAATTCCTCAATCCTGCCGTTTTCGTTTATTATGCCGAAATCGAATTTACAGATGGCTTGATTGAAGTGTATAAAGGTGATGTGACGTTGATGCGGTAGGGAGAAAAAAAGACCTTTGTTAAACGTAGGTTTCACTAGGTTTGTGGCTTGGCAAAAATCTGTTTTGTGGGAATATATTATGATTCGCAAAACAGATTTTTGCGAATGGGATTGGCGTAGGGGAACCTATGCCGAGCGGGAAAAGATGACACTACAAGCATAAAAATCCTAGTCTCGACAAAACCCCTACTTGACTTTTTCAAAGATTCTACTTAATTTGCTTTCATAATGATACAGAAATTAAATTTACATAACGCTTGTTGTTGCTGTTGTTGTCTTAGTATTTCACTGAGCAGGGAACGGCGTATGTAATTTTTCGATAAAAAATTATTGATAAAAAAGAGCCTTCTTGCAAATGTGAGAAGGCTCTTTTTTTGTTCACCAACAAAAAAAATATCATGAACAAAATTTATGTAATCCACGAAAATGATGATTGGGTAATTCCATTAAGACTTGCTTTTGAAAAACTAAATCTTCCTTATGAAGAATGGTTTATTGATGACCTTACGCTAGACTTGAGTTCTGTGCCACCAGAAGGTGTTTTTTACAATCGAATGAGTGCCTCTGCTCATACAAGAGACCATCGCTATGCACCAGAAATGACAGCTAATGTGCTGGCTTGGTTGGAAAGGCATGGACGACAAGTTATCAACGGACGCAAAGCATTACAATTGGAATTGAGAAAATCGGAACAATATATCTCTTTACAAGAGTTTGATATTTCACATCCAAAGACGATTGTCTCCAATCACATTGATTCCTTATCGAAAGCAGTTGACCAGTTGAATAAATTTCCCTTTATCCTCAAACCAAATCGAGGTGGGAAAGGAACGGGTGTTCAGTTATTCCAAACAAAAGAAAGTTTGATTCAATCCATTCAAAACAAGCAAATTGGTGAATCACTTGATGGCATTTGGTTGGTTCAAGAATATGTCAAACCTGCCAATGGTCGAATTGTAAGAGCGGAATTTGTAGGAGGCAATTTTTTGTATGCGGTTAGTATTGATACACAAAATGGCTTCCAATTATGTCCTGCTGATTCTTGCAATATTGGGGATGACTTCTGCCCTGCTGACAAACAAAATACTTCTAATAAATTTGTTATTCTTGATGATTATAAAAATCAAGACCTCGAAAGATATGCTTCCTTTCTCCATTCCAATAGCATTGGTGTTGGAGCATTAGAATATGTAGAGGACGAGAAGGGAAACAAATGGGTATATGACGTTAATACAAATACGAATTACAACTCTGGTGCAGAGCAAAAATCGAATCTCAATAAAGAAGGAATGTTTGAGATAGCAAAATTCCTAGGAAATGAATGGAATAGATTGACCAAACAAAATTTAAAGCGAGCGTAATTTTAAACCGCTTGTGATTTTGTAACAAAAGAAGAAGACACTCTCCCAGACAAAATGTTCCCCTACATTTTGTACCAAGTCTTTATTTGGTATCTTTACCATTTAAGGAACAGGGAAAACCTACACCAAATAACATATTTTTATGAAAAAAAAGACAAATAAACCAACACCAGAATCGAAAGCACTTTCCCTTTATTTAATGGCTTTTAAAAACGCAAAGCCTATAAACAAGGAGAATGCTAAACGTATCAATAAGCAGTGGGATCGAGTAAAGAACAATGAACTAAGCACAAAGGACTACATGATAGAGGTGCAAAACATGCTAAATTCCTATGGCGGCTATTCAAAAGTTGTAGAAGAAACCGTTTGGTATTATATAAAAAAAACGGGCGAATGGAAACTAAAAGGAGAGGACAAATATTGTCAAGATGCTCAACAATTTGCGGATGAGATTTTGAAGAAATATAAGCCTAAACAAGGCTAAAAGAATAAGGCAAAACATAATAATAAATTTACCATTTTGCCTAAATACACATTTATACAGGACAATTTTTACTGCTAAAAAATTACGTTGGTGTTCCTTAAAAAGCAACCAAATTTGAGCATAGAAAAAGCATATAATTCTTGGGCGAAACAATACGACACGAATGAAAACAAAACTCGTGATTTGGACATCAAATCAACTATTGACACCTTGTCTAAATATGATTTCAGCAATGTCTTAGAATTGGGTTGTGGAACAGGAAAAAACACAAAATGGTTAATAAAAAAAGCGCAACGAATAATCGGATTCGATTTCTCTCAAGAAATGCTAAATATAGCCAAAGAGAAAATTTCCAACAATAGAGTAATATTTAAAAATGGCGACCTAAATAAAGCTTGGGACATTGAAGACCAATTTGCTGATTTAATTACCGCTAGTTTAACGCTTGAACATATTGATGACCTAAACCACATTTTCCAGCAAGCGAATAAAAAACTAGTTAAAAAAGGATTATTTTTTATAAGTGAATTGCATCCTTATAAGCAATATACAGGCAGTAAGGCTAAGTATGAATCGAAAAATGGAACTGTAGAACTGGAAGTTTACACCCACCATATTACAGACTTTACAGACACTGCGACAAACAATGGATTTGAATTGCTTGAAATCAAAGAATGGTTTGACGAAATTGAAGAATATAAACCGCCAAGGCTTATATCTTTTATGTTCAGAAAAATGTAAAACTAATTCAAAAGAAATAAAACAAAAGCCTGAGACCGTTTATATAACTATTCCTTCCTCATTCCCAAGCGTAATTAAAACTAACACTGATGCGTTCTTCCTCGGACATATTCATGGGCACTTCGTGGCGGAGCCAAGATTCCCAAAGTAGTACATCTCCTACTTCTGGTTCGACATAAACAAAATTGCGCATTTCTTCTCGAGCATCGGCTTTACGACTTGGTGCTGCCATCATCATACTATGCCGTGGGTCTTCAAACTTGATGGTATTCGCTTTCTTGGGCACGGCAACATAGGTCGTACCACTGATGACGCTATGCGGGTGCAAATGCGAGGTATGAATGCCACCTTCGGGAAGTATATTTATCCACAAGGAATCCAACTTGATTTCCTTGCCATTTAGATTAAATTGAAGGTCTTCGACAAATGCTGCCACATGCTTATCCAACAATTTTACCAAGTCTTCGAAAATCGGAAATCGCCAAGCCAAATCATCCAAAGAGGAATAACTGGTATAACCAGGAAAATCATTGTCATCGCACCACTGCTGCCCTGCTTCATCATCTTCTGCAATAGACAAGCAAGATTGTTCAAGTTCTGCGGCATCAATCGAATCCTCAAACTCAGACAAGTGCGCACGGTAAAGACGGGTGACGAATAAAGAAACAATTTTTGGCATATTTTTGTACTTTTCATTTTTTAATGGAATGACAAATATACAAGGCTATTGGAATTTATTTCCAAATTAAGAAATGTTTAAAATTACAAATTGCCTAAAACGGAATTCATCAATTTAAGATTATAGATATTTATTTTCTGGTGGGAAGGCATCCAACCCAATAAGAATCGAGTAAAATCTGTGCAAGCAACAGGATAAAGTTTCCTCCATTCTTCTTCCAATCTTTTGAAATCGATAGGAAGTGCAAACCCTTCCAATGCTTTTTCCAATTCCGAAAAATAGAAATCCAATAAAGGTTTTTCGTATAAGGCACATTCAGAACTAGACAAACAACTTCCCAAAAAATACGCCACATCTTTCATTCCGCAACCACCGCCAACATATTGAAAATCTACCGCAGCTACCTTTTTACCATTTTCGGAAAAACAAAAATTTGCTAATTTCGCATCTCCGTGAACAATCGTTTGATAAGGACATTGGTTCAATAATTGATCAATTAATGCTGCCTTGGATTTTAATGCTTGGTGTTCTATTAGTTCAAATTCATCGGGTCGAGTATCCAAATGCCAATAGGTGCCAATTTCCCACAAACCTGTAGGTTTGTGGTTTAAAAAAGTAGCGTGAAAATTTGCCAACCAATTCAAACAAACCTTGACTTCGGACAATTCCAATTGATATTTCCGTAAAGGGAAATTTGCGTTCAAATCCTCCAAAATAATCCATTGATTTTGTCCTTCAGAAAAAGAGCCAATAAATTTTGGAATCCTACAATTTTCGCCACAAAGGTGATTCCATTTTTCGTACCAATGCGTTTCCACTTGATAGGATTTCACCTTTCTATTGTGAGAATAGCTTGTATTCCATCCTCTCGGATGCTCCTTGGATTGATTTAGAGCAATATGCTTGACAACTACCTTTTTTATTGGTGAATTTTCTAATTGATAACGAGAAATCTTGCCGTAACCACTCCACAAAGATTGAATGATTTCAATCTCTTCGCAGTCGAAAGATTCAGTCACTTCTAAAAGATAGTCCTTAAAATCTGTATGCATGGAGATGATGTAATCTTTTATAATAAATCTAGCATAAATCCATCAATTTTGGAAGGAATGAAGCTCCTTATTTCGCTTTTTTTAGCTCAAAACTAATTTGTTTTCAACCAACCCGTAATACTCATTCGAGGCTTATGGCTCAACAATACTTCATGTTCTAGTTCACTACTTTTAAAAAAAACACATTTTCCATTTAGTGGAAAAATCGTTTGAGAATGATTCTTTTGATAAATACACAATTCTCCTCCATCGCCAACTTCCCAATTATCATTGAGATACATAATCATGGAAAAGGCTCTACTTTTATTATCTTTAAATTGATCCAAATGCCTTTTATAAAAAGTACCTTTTTCGTACAATGCATAATGAAATTCATATCCTGTAATTCCTGAATAACAGGTTCTATTGAGGTATTTTATAAATGCATCAATTAGGTCTAAAAATCTGTTTTCATGAATATCATTATGCTTTCGGTCAAGCCAATAAATGACATCGCTTCTGATTAATTTGTCTTTGAGGAATGTTGAATTCCTACCAATTCCCGCCTTTTTTAGTTGATTTTCTTGTAGGAGTAATAACAAATTTGCTTTGAGATCACTAGATAAATTTTCGTCTAAAAAAGTATCATTTAGTCCGACTCTATTCTCTAAAAAACTGCTGATTATCGTTTCAAATGCTTGTTCCAATATGAATTGTTTAAGCTACGAACGGCATAAAACCGTTAGTTCTGTGAAATTAGCTTTTAACCAACCGAAAACAAAGGAACTACTGTAGAACGTTTTATTTCATTTAAAACAAATGTACTTTTTATTTGAGATACATTGGACAAAGCGGCTAGTTTTCCTGAAGAAAATTCATGGTAGGATTTCAGGTCTCTTACAACTACTTTTAGCAAAAAATCATTTGTTCCTCCCATCAAATAACATTCAATCACTTCTGGTATTGCTTCAACAGATTTACTAAATGCCTCTATTTCTTCTAATTTTTGACTGTCTAGCGAAACGGAGCAAAATACAAACATCGAATTTTCTAAAACTGCTGTATTCAATATGGCTACATATTTTTCGATAATTCCTTCTTTCTCAAATCTCTTGATTCGATCATATATTGGCGATTTGCTAAGATTCAGCTGCGAAGCCACTTCTTTTATATTGATTTTTGAATCTTCTTGTAGCAATTCTAATAATTGCTTGTCGATTGCATCTAACTTTATCATAGGAATTATTCCTTTTTGTAATCTTAAATAATATCAAATCTCAACATTATTCCTAAATAAATCAATAAAACAGGAATAATCACTGACTTTTATTCAAAATTAGCAATTTATTCCCGCTCATTGTAACTTTGCTAAGAATTATTAATTTAAACAAACCTTGCAAAATGAAACGTACTATGCACCCTGAAAGTCTAATGATGACACATGGATATAAACCTGAATTATCGGAAGGCGCTGTGAAGCCACCTATTTTTCAGACCTCAACATTTGCCTTTAAAACAGCAGAAGAAGGAAAAGCTTTTTTTGAAATAGCTTATGGTTTGAGGCAAAAAGAACAAAATGAGGAGCTTGGTCTTATTTATAGTCGTATCAATAATCCTAACTTAGAAATATTGGAAGACCGTCTTTGTCTTTGGGACAAAGCCGAGCAATGTGCTGTTTTTGAAAGTGGTATGTCTGCTATAAGTACCGTTCTTCTTGAGTTTTTAAAACCTGGCGATTTACTTCTTTATAGCTTGCCTGTTTATGGTGGTACAGACCATTTTATCAATCACTTTTTAAAAGATATTGGTGTTCATTCTATTGGTTTTCTTCCTAGCCAAAGTAAAGAGGAGATTGTTCAATTGGTCGAAGAGAGTGGCTTGAAAAATAAATTATCTCTTGTTTATGTTGAAACTCCTGCCAATCCTACCAATGATTTGATTGACATCGAAATGTGTCGAGCAATAGCAGATATTTTTGCTACCAAAGAGAAGCCTATTCATCTAGCAGTAGACAATACTTATATGGGCCCACTTTGGTCTAGCCCTTTGCAACATGGAGCAGATTTGGTGATCTATTCTGCGACAAAATATATTGGTGGGCATAGTGATTTAATTGCAGGAGCTGTTTTAGGAAATGCTACGGTCATGTCGAGAGTGAAAGTACTCCGTACCTTTTTGGGAAATATGGCAAGTCCGCATACTTGTTGGTTGCTTTTAAGAAGTTTGGAAACCTTGAAAGTACGTATGGAACAACAAGCAAGAAACGCACAAGAAATTGCACAATTTTTGAATCAGCATTCTAAAATCCGAAAAGTTCACTATTTGGGTTGTTTGGAAGAAAACGATCCAAGTTATGCCATTTATAAAAAACAATATTCGTCTCCTGGTGCAATGATTGCCTTTGAAATTGATGGTGGTGAAAAAGAAGCCTTTCAATTTATCAATCAATTGAAACTCATAAAACTAGCGGTAAGCTTAGGAAGTACCGAAAGTTTGATACAACATCCTGCTTCTATGACGCATATTGGTCTATGCCCCGATTTGAAAATAAAAATTGGTATTACAAATGGACTTATTCGTTTGTCGGTTGGTGTAGAACATTATGAAGACTTGATTGCAGATATTAGCAATGCACTAGAAAGGGTTACCCTATCGACAAAGCAAACAGTAGAAAAAATGCACTACGTATAATCTTGGCTAAGATTTATTTTTAGGCCTCCAAACAAAAAACGCCAACAAACCAAGCAACAAACCTAGACTCAATAAAGCCAAGCTTGAAATGCCAAAACGGCTCAAATCAATCGCTTGCATATTGCCAACAGGAATAAAAGCCGCCCAGTATACTGGGTGGGCTGCTTGGTCTCTATTACTACTCAAAAAATCCAATTGTGCCGTTCGAAGAGCGGCATCTTTGGTTTTTCCTTTGCTCAAATTTTGATAAAAAGATTCCATCAATTGTGCCGTGGTTTCGTCGTTGATACTCCACAAAGTCGTGATGATACTTTTTGCCCCAGCATAAGAAAAGCCTCTTGCCAAACTCACGATTCCTTCTCCTTTTTTGAGTTCTCCTCTTGCCGTTTCGCAAGCACTCAAAACGACCATATCGGCATTGAGACGTAGCGGATAAAGTTCCTTGACGTACATAATTTCGTTTTCTATAGAGTCGAGAATTTCGGTAAAAGCGAGGTAGCAAAAATCGCCCGATTGGTCATTGGCAATCCCGTGTGTCGCCAAATGTATAATCTGATAATCGCTAGCCTTTTCGGTAAATGCGGCTTCGGTAGCCTCTTTATCTTTATAAACATCGCCTTGTAAAATGCCTTGTATCATGTCGATTTCGGGCCCATTCATCAGCAATTTGCCCAAGCCATCTAAGCGAACTCGACGAGAATCGGAAGGCATTTTTGAAAAGGAAGGCGCAAAGCCAATAAAACGCTTGGCAGCTTTGGGCCTTTTGCTGTGCTTCATTTCTCGGAGCAAATTGGCAGAATAGGAATAACTCATTTGAAAATCCTTTATCAGATAGTCGTGCGACCGAAAAGCGAAGCTATTTTCGGGCTGTTTTTGGAGCAAACACTCAAAAGGAACATAACCCAATAATCCATGTGGAATAATGATGAGTTTTTCTTTTAAAAAAGACTGTATGGGTTCTATCAAAAACTCATGCAAAGACAAAGCGTGTTGGATATAAAGCTTTTCCAATTCAGGTTTTTTATCGAGACTTGCTTCTGGATAATCAGCAATACTATTGATAAATTCTTTGATATTTTCTTGTAAGGACAAATCTCGAATTTCGTGTTTTACAAACTGAATCTCCGCCTTATTCAATAAAATAATGTACAAGTTTTCATCTTCTAAAAAATAGTTGAGCAAAGTCGTTTTTTCATCCAACAAGTCTTTTTGAACATCTTGAACAGAACTGTTTTTTGTATTGTACTTGAGTTGGTAATAAGCCGAAAAATCTTTTTCAAATCGTTTGAGCAAGTTCTCATACTCTAATTTGAGGTCAAATAATTGATTGGATAAATCATTTTTTAGAGCCAATTCACTTTCTTCCAAAGCTTCAAAACGTTGCTTTTCGGTGTAGGCAATGTCTATTTTGAGTTGTCGTTCTTTTTCAAGCAATTCGGCAGGAATTCCCGCAAAATTCTTGGCATACGTTGCTTTTACGGCTTCTAGCAAAACCGCACTTTTTCCTTTTTCCGATACAGCAAAGGCTTTTTCGGCATATTGAGGATCTTTGGTTTGTTGCCACAATTCATAATAAATAGAAATCAATTTTCCATAAAAGGCATAATTTTCATCCAACAAAACTTGCTTTGAATCTTCCTCATCCAAACCCGTTCGAATGTAATCTATCAAGTCGAGCGCAGGTTCATAAACGGCTAATGTATGCGCTAATTGTTGCTTATTTTTTGTTTTTTCATATAAAGTTAAGTGAGCGTCGCCCTTTTGAAGCAAGGCTTCAAAATAGTGCATGGGTTTGGCAATTTTATCAAAATCATCCATTGCATTTTCGCCATGAATATCTTTTATCAATGTATTTATTCGATTTAAAGAAGCTTCGGTATCGCCCTCTTCGTGTTCCAATTGGGCGAGAGCAATACGTGCTTTAGTCACGAGATGATGCATCGGTTTGAGCTTCTTTTCGCGAATAGCCAAGGCTCGATTGATATGAGAACGGGCTTCCTCAAAATTATGTAATGCCAAATGACATTTTCCAATATTAATCAAAGGTGTAGCCAAAGCCAAGTCATCAGCATCTGCTTTTTGGAGCTTCAGATTTAAGTCTCTTTCGCAGTTTTCTAGCGCATTATCGTAGTCTTTCATTGCCAAATAACAAAGACCAATACTTCCGTACAAACGAGCCATTCGGTAGACACTTTTGTCCTGCAATTTCAAGCGCAAGTCCAAAGCTTTGTGCAGCAATTCGAGGGCATTTTCATAATCGCCCATGAGTTTATGCGTCAAGCCAATATTGGTATAAGTACTCGCAATGTCTAGATTGTCTTCTTTGAAAATCGCTTTTTCGGCTTGCAATGTTTTCTCCAAATATTGCAAAGCTCTATGATAATTTTGGGTGCGGTTGTGGCAAATAGCGACATTATTATACGTAAAGGCAAGATTCTTAGCGGCATTTTTGTGTTTGGAGTTTTTGAAAATAGGAATGCTTTGTTCGTAAAAACTAAAGGCTCTTTCATAATCGCCTTTAAACTCGTGACACAAGCCCAGATTATTGAAATTGCTTGCCAATAAAGTTGGTGTTAGATTGTCGAGTTGTTTGTAAACATTTCCTTCTTTTAAAAAATACTCAATGCTTTTATCAAATTTTTCTAAAGAAAAATAGCCTTCCGCTATGTTCAAATAAGCCTCTGCAACCAAAGTATCATAAGGGCCCAAGACTTCTATAAAAATATCTCTTGCTTCTTCCGATACTTCTATCGCCTTATAATAGTCTGCAGAATCTACAATATAAGAATAGGATTGCTCCAACAACTCATTGCCTTTAGCAATTGCCGTGGTATCTAGTTGCCCCCAAGTCAAAAAAGGACATAGTAAAAAAATAGAAAGGAAAGACCATTTGCGCATGTGGGTTTGTTTTCTCGATGTAGGACTAAAGTAACTTATCACAAAATAACGAATATGTTGGAGTTTTTATGTTTTTAGGATTCGTTTTTTATAGTTAAAAAATTAGACTTTATCTTCCCAACTTGCAAAAGGCAAATTGTTCTTTCGAAAAGCATAATACAAATGTGCCATATTGAGTACAAAAAACCCAGAAAAATAAGCCAATTCCGAAAAGGAAGTAGAGTCAAAAGGATAAGCCCAAGGCGTACTTGTCGTATTGATGGCATCTCGTGCAATATGCGAAAACAAGGCGATAAAAAACAAGTAAATCAACAAACGAATGGATTTTTTGGACTTCACAACATATTTCAAAACTAGTGCCGCCGTTACAGAAATAATGACGCAAAACAATACACTATGTCCTATCGGACGAGCGGGCAAAGTCAACATATCTTCGAATCGAATTGAGCGGGCCGCCAAAGCATGATCTATATCTATCAAAATTGCCAAAGCAAGAGCGACCAACAAATATTTCAAGTCAATTCGTTTCCAAAGATAGAAAGGCAAAATCAACAAAAAAGCAATCAAACCATGCACGAAAGGGTCGAAAATAGCAATGAGTATGGGTATTTTGGCATTGGGAACAACATACAAATGCCCAAACAAAGCGGCTAACCAACCAAAAGTCAATAGCAATATGTGAGATACAAATTTTTTTCGGGTTTCGAGTTGGTTCGGCATTTTTTTGATTTTTTTCTACTTCAATAAAATTTCAATATAATAGTTGATTATGATGCTAAAAACAAATCAACCGTAAAATTATTTGTTTCTAAATTAAAAACAAATAATTTACAATTCATTTGAAAATTGAAATTCATTTTTGTAACTTCAATATATAAAAACATTAATTAACCAAATTAGGGAACTGGAAAAAATCATAAGCGAACACATCTTGGCTTGTAAATTTATTTCCAACTCCCTTTCAACAAACTACAATTATGGCATTTCTTGAAATTTTCCTCGGCGCATTGGCTGCCTTTCTATTGGGTTTTGCATGGTATACCTTCCTATTTGGCAAAAGATGGCAAGCTCTAACAGGCCTTAGCGATGAGCAAGCTCAATCGGGTATTGCGCTCACACATGGTTTGGCTTTTGTGATGATGCTGATGATTTCCTTCGGAATCAACTTTGTTATTAATCTACATGAAGTTGCTGAACAGACTTTTGTACACGGCGCTTTTCATGGCTTTTTGTCTGCTTGTTTGTATGGCCTTCCTGTAATGGTCATTCATTATTTATATCAAAAAAAACCACTCCAATTATTCTTAATTGACGGAAGTTTTGTCCTTGCTTTTTTTGCCTTATCGGGCGGAGTTATGGCATTACTCAAATTGGGCTAAGATCCTTACAAATAAAATCTTCCGCAAAGATGGCAAGACATTCAAATTCAAGGCTCAATTTCAAACTCAAATAGTTCACACATTTTGAAATTGAGCTTTGAATTTGAAGTTGAATTTTATACTATTGCAAAGACCCCTCCTTTCCACCGCTCTCGGAAGTTTTAAACTTTCGTGGTAAATCAGGCAAGTTTGTAAATCTGTAGAGCATGGTGTAATTGTGTACCCTTTTGAATTTTTTTAAACCGTATTTCATTCAAAAAAAGCACATTTAAAATTAACTCCTCCTTTTTTATCCTTTCATATCTGATATCATCAACATACGTTACCCATAAATCTTTTTTAAGAAGATTTCGAGGACTTGTAGTCCGACCTATTCTCACTCCAAAACGCCTTCTTTTCTCCAATACCACCAAGCTTGTATGATACCTCTTGCGAGCAAAAATATTGCTAATGCCAACCATAAACCATCGTTGGTTTTGGGTAATAAATAAAAAGCCAAGAGGTAAACACTCAAAGCAATCAGCATCGTATTTCTCATGGCTTTTCCTGCCGTCAAGCCGATGTAAATCCCATCCCAAATATAACAAGGAGCGGAAACGATTGGCAACAAAACCATCCAAAACAAATAAGGTTTTGTCGCTTCTATCACTTCTTGTTGGTCGGTAAAAACGCCCAAAAGAGCTTCTCCAAAAATCCAATAAACCAAACTAAACAATCCCGCAAAAGCCATTCCCCAAGCGAAATTGAGTCGCATGGCTTGCTTTAATTTTGGAGCGTTTTTAGCTCCAAAATATTTCCCTACCAAGCTTTCTGTGGCATAAGCAAATCCATCTATTCCATAAGACAACCAATTGACAAATTGTTGTAAAATCACATTGACTGCCAATATCATTTCGCCACCTTTAGACGATTGACTATAGAAAAAACCAAAGGCAAAAGTCAAGCAAAAGGTGCGTAAAAATATATCCAAATTTATTTGTAAAAAGGCTTTCAGCTTATCCAATTCCAGCAAGGCTTGCCGCTGATAATGGTTGAGGTAAGACCGATATTTTTTATAAAAAAGGAATAATGCCATCGTTATTCCAACATATTGGGCAATGACCGTTCCCCAAGCCACACCATCTACTTCCATTCCCAAATAATGGATAAAAGCATAGCTACAAATAATGTTCACCACATTGATGACAATAGTCAAAATCAAAGGATAAGTAGAGTTTTGCATCCCAAAAAACCAGCCCATCATCGCAAACAAACCCAGAGTCGCAGGAGCTGCCCATATCCGAATCCTAAAATATTCTCGCACCAACACCAACTGCTCGCCCGAAATATTCATTAGATAAAAACCCAATTCTCCCAAAGGATATTGAAACAGTAGCACAAAAAGAGCCAATCCCAAAACCACCATCAAAGCCCGCCCCAAGGTCAGCATAATATCCGAATCATCCGCTCGGCCATAAGCTTGCGCTGTCATTCCTGTCGTTCCCATCCGCAAAAAGCCGAAATTCCAATAGATAAAATTGAAAATCATTGCTCCAATTCCAACCGCCCCAATGTGCATTTCCGAAAATCGTCCCATCAAAACCGTATCTACCGTACTCAACAAAGGCACAGATACGTTACTAATGATATTGGGTATGGCTAATCGAAGTATTTCTTTATTCATGCTTGTGCGTTTGTGTGTATTCACGTGTTCATGTTGCAAAGCTAATAAGAAAATCTGCTTTACTAAACTTGTGGGAGACTCTAAAATAAATGCTAACTTTAGTAAAGCTAAATGTCAAATTAAAAAATCACTCAAAAACATAAATACGTGAACACGTCGATACCTGAACACGTAAAATAAATTCGTAGATTTGCAACAGAAACAACCAAATTAATATGATTAAAGTAGGAATCTTCTTTGGAGGCCCCTCGAGGGAACGAGAAATCGCTTTTGCTGGTGGTAGAACGGTTTATGATAATCTCAATAAAAGTCTTTTTGAGGCTGTTCCTCTTTTTGTAGACAGCCATTGCAATCTCATTTTGTTGGATTGGCAATATATTTATAAAGGTACGATTCGTGATTTTTATCCGCCGGTGAGCGCCTTGCCCGACTCTATCAATGGCTTTCAAGTTTATCAAGAAAGCTTGGGTTTGCTTTCTATAAAAGAACAAGATGCTATCATTTCAAAAGTAGGGCGCAAAATAGAGTTCGAAGAATTATCCAACTTGATAGATATTGCTTTCCTCTCTTTGCATGGTGTTCTTGGAGAAGATGGACAAATACAAGGCTTGCTCGAAAGTTTGCAAATCCCTTATACGGGTAGCGGAATTCGTGCTTGTGCGATTGGTATGGACAAGGCTTTCCAAAAGAAAATAATGGAAGTTGGCGGATTTCCTTGTCCCGAAGTATTAGTTGTACCTAGAAGCAATTGGTTGCAAACTGATCTTGCGGCTCTTTATGAAAAGGCGATTGAAAAAATCGGATTTCCGATGGTCATTCGTCCTGCCAACCAAGGCTCTTCTATTGGTGTGGCAATTATCGGAGCAGAGCGAGGGAAAGATGGTTTTGAGGAAGCTATGAACAATGCTTTTTTTATAAAAAAATTGGCTTTAGAAACTTGGCGCAAACAAAATAAAAAAGACAAAATACAATACCTTAAAGAACTAACCGATATACGAGATGGTTTGGGTTTCCCCTTAAATGTTGGGTTTAAAAATGATCCTCCAACAACTATTTATCATCCCGAAAAATTGCTGCTTTTCATAGAAAAAGCAGCTCAAAATAATACGCACAAGGAACTTCTTTTGGAAAGTCATTTGAGTGAGCAAAAGGTCATCATCGAAGGCTTTATTCGTGGGCAAGAATTTTCTTGTATCGTCTTGCGACAAGAAGATGGCAGCGTGACCGCCCTCCCTCCTACCGAGATTATCAAAGGCGGCGAGGTCTTCGATTATCGCTCCAAATATTTGCCCGGCTTGTCTCGCAAAGAAACGCCCATACAATTGCCTGGCTCCGAAATTAATACTATTCGAAAAGAGTGTGAACGTCTTTTTGAATACCTCGAATTCAATACCTATGCTCGAATTGATGGATTTATAACGGCTCAAAAAGCCATTTTTCTCAATGACCCCAACACGACTTCGGGAATGTTGCCTTCTTCTTTTTTCTTCCATCAAGCGGCAGAAATTGGTTTGAATCCTTCTCAATTTTTGACCTATATTATTCGAGCTTCTTTGCAGGAACGCATCGAAACGACCCTCAATTTCACGCACTTCAATGCTTTATTAGCGAAACTGGATGCGGCAATTCATGGGCTTCAAAAAACGGCTGCTGCTAAAAAGAAAGTAGCGGTTATTTTGGGTGGTTATTCTACCGAACGTCATATTTCCGTAGAAAGCGGACGCAATATTTTTGAAAAACTGGCGAGTTCGGATAAGTATGAACCAATTCCTATTTTTCTGACGGGAAAAGCTGGAGCAATGGATTTATTCCAAATTCCTATCAACCTTTTATTAAAGGACAATGCGGACGATATTCGAGACAAAGTGTACAACTATAAAGCGCATCCGATTATCGAACAAATCAAAAAAGAGTGTTCGACTTTGACTCAAAAATATGCTTCACAAGATGTGGTTTTCCAGCCACAACAATGGACTTTTGAACGCCTCAAAAAAGAAGTAGATGTTGTGTTTATTGCCTTGCATGGTCGCCCTGGAGAAGATGGCGAGGTGCAAGTTCAGTTGGAAAAACTCGGTATTCCTTATAATGGCTCTTCGCCCGCTACTTCACAAATAACGATTGATAAATTCAAGACTTTACAAATTTTAAAGGAAAATGGTTTTGAAGTAACCAAGCAACTGTTGATTCACAAATCGGGACACCATTCTCAAAATATTGACCAAATAGAAGCCAATTTTTCTTACCCTTTTATTGCCAAACCTGTGGATGATGGTTGCAGCTCGGCGGTTAAGTTGATAAAAAACCAAGAAGAATTAGAAGCTTTTTTACGAGCTATATTTAGAAGAAAAGATCCCATTCCAAGTGATTTACAAGCAATTTTGGGCTTGAAACCAAAAGAAGAATTTCCGCAAAAAGAGGTCGTTCTTATTGAGCAGTTAATCACTGCCAATGGCGCCAAACACTTTTTGGAAATAACGGGAGGCTTGCTGACCAAACGGGTAGATGGCAAAACCCAATATGAATTATTCGAACCTTCGGAGGCTTTGGCGAGTGGCGCAATTTTGTCTTTAGAAGAAAAATTTCTAGCAGGAGAAGGACAAAACATCACGCCTGCCCGATTTGCCAATAATCCTACAGATTATAAAATAATAGCCGAACAAGTGAAAAAGGATTTGCAAAAAGCTGCGCAAATATTGGGAGTACAAGGCTATGCTCGAATTGATGCTTTTGTGCGAGTATTTGAAAACAACCGAGTCGAAACAATTATCATTGAAATCAATTCATTGCCTGGGATGACTCCGGCTACTTGTATTTTTCATCAAGCTGCCATCAATAATTATAAACCCTATCATTTTATAGATGAGATATTGGAGTTTGGATTGCAGCGAAAGGAACATAATGTTGTGCTATAATCAACACGCCATTTTTTCGCCCTTTACTAAATCCGAAAATAATTGAACAGAAATTGGGCATTTGCTAGCAAAACATTAATTTTGGTAGCTGTTCCGTTAAATACAGAACAAAATGAGAAAACTTTCAACCAAAATCAAATAAGGTGGCAGAACAAAGCAATGCTTTTTTAGATAGATTAAAACATTATGGGAAGGAACTTTTTTATTTCCTAAGTAGCGGTATTTTCCTCAAAAACTTTTTGGGAATGCTGGCAACCGTATTTTTCTTTTTGGTCCTTACCTTTTGGTGGATGCGCTGCTATACCAAACATGGCGAGTCTCTACAAGTCCACGATTATATCGGTATGGATTTGGAAGATGCGATTCAAAAAGCCGAAAAACGCAGTTTCAATTTGGTGGTCAACGACTCCGTTTCTCGACCCGACTTGCGCCCAGGTGAAGTCATCGACCAAAAACCCAATGCGCTTTCTCGTGTAAAAGAAGATAGAACCATCTATCTTCAAATTGCCAAAACCATTCCCGACCTAAAAACGCTTCCTGAGTTGAAAGGAAATTACGATTTCAACCATTATTCCAACAAATTGGCTCGAAAAGGAATTCGTTCAAAAATAAAAGAGAAGGTTTATAATGTAAAATATAGAGAAAATACCATTCTCCATTTGTTTTATGAGGGCAAAAAAATCACCGAAGAAGACATCAACAAAGGCGTAGAAGTGCCTGATGGTAGTGTCCTCGAATTTGTCGTGACCGAACGTGGCGGCACTATGGTCGCTTCTCCCGAATTGGTTTGTATGAGCCTCAAAGAAGCCAAATTTATCCTCAATAATTATAGTCTGAGTATTGGTTCTATTATCAAAGATGCAACCATAAGCGATGAAGAAGAGGCTTTTATTTGGAAACAAATTCCACGATTCAGCCCTTCGCAACAAGTCCGTATGGGCAGTCAATACGATTTGTATTTGACACAGTATCGCCCCGATGAGTGTTATTAAGCGTGTGGACGTGTTCACGCTTGCCTGCTACAAGCAGGTATCGACGTGTTCACGTCAAATATAACGTAGATACGTCGATACTCCTCCACCTGAACACTTATAAGCAACAAAAGCTCTATTTGTGCGTTTTTAAAAACGATAACTAATACGCCAATGGAGTTGCTTCGCACTCTCTTTTTGGCAAAAACACATTCCCACTAATTATGCGGCTATTACAAACAGTATTTATAATACTATTATTTTCTCTTTCTATACAGGCTCAAATCGTAGAATCTCCTCTGATGAGCAATCCTCTCTTGCAGCAATTGGCTTTTGAAAAAGAGCAAGCAAGAACAGCAAAAATCCAAGCTTTCCAAGAACGTTTCCACATAGAATCTTCTCTACTCCGAGATACAGAAACCAAAGATGTGATGTATGTTCTATCTGGTGAAAGCATTACTTTTTGCCAAGATACCATCCAAGAGATGCTTGGTGGAGGGAGTTTTGAACTCATCAATTGTGGAAGTCTTGATTTTGGTGTGGCTACGCTCGACTCGACTTGTCTGACTTATACGGCAGATTCGGGCTTCGATTTAGAAGAAGACCTGGTTTGCGTGGAGTTTTGTAGATCTACCAATGATTGCGATACCATTCAATTTCCTATCGTCATTAAACGAGCCAATACGAGTAAAACCCTTTCATTGATAGAACTAGAAGCCGAAGAAGAAGCTATCGTTTCTGTAGAAATAGATACCTTGGCACTTCCTGGCAATTGGTCGTATATGGAAATTTTGGGCGATACGCTTTGTAGCGAATACGAAGATTTTGGAACGATGGTAAGCGGTGCAGGATTGACTATTTTATATGAATCTTCTGCTTTTTCCGAATCCGATGAGGTCTGTGTCGTGCTTTGCGATGATGCTACGGTTTGCGATACTGTAAAAATCCCGTTTTTGGTAAGACAAGACACCTTGCAATTGCCTTTTTTCGATGACTTTTCTTATGCTGGACCTTATCCGAATAGAAATAATTGGTTGACCGATGATGTTTTTGTCAATAATACTTTAGGTTTTCAGCCACCTTCGGTTGGAGTCGCTACTTTCGATGGATTGGATGATGGCGGCTCGCCTCATCAAATGGGCGTTAATTTGCCTTCTGATATTTTGACTTCAGGCTATATTGATTTGAGTGGAACCTCACAAGCATTTTTGAGTTTTTATATTCAAGCCAAAGGAAATGGCGACAAACCAGAAGTGCAAGACTCTTTGATTTTGGAATTCAAAAATAACCAAGAACAATGGATACAAATTGCTGCTTTTGAAGGGCTTGAAAATAATGTTCCCAATGATTCGATTCCTCCTTTTGCTTATCAATCTATTAGCGCAGAATTTACGCCAGCTTTTTTACATGAAGGTTTTCAATTTCGATTTTGGAATAAGTCAAGCGGTATAGGTGCAATAGATAATTGGCATTTGGACTATGTTTTGCTCAACGATATGAATCAAACTTCTGTATTTGAGGATGTTGCTTTTACGCAAATTCCGAATGATATTTTGCATCCATATTCGAGTATGCCTTGGAATCATTTTGAAGGAAATGCCGCAGCAGAGCTAGACCAATTTATTGAAGTTGGGGTGTACAACAATAGTGATGAGACTGCCAATGCCGCAAATTCTAGGGCTATTTTGAGAGAAAAAACGAGTTCTACCACAATATATGATGCGACTTTATTTAGTAATGATATCGTGGCGAATATTCCAGTTGCGACACATCGAACCAATATTTTTGACCTCAATACTTCTGAAGTCAATCCTCCTTTCCCGAATGTTTGGACGGGTCAAAATTACTTGAGTCAAATGGAGGATTTTTCTGGAGATGATTTGGAATTTGAATTGGAATATTTGTTGGTTTCTGATGAGAACACCGCTATCATGGCGGCAGTCAATGATACTGTTCGTAAAACTACTATTTTTGATAATTACTTTGCTTATGATGATGGTACTGCGGAAAGCAATATTTCGGCACAAGGTCCTGGTACTCAAATCGCGGTAAAATTTCATGCGAATACAGCCGATTCTATCAAAGCCATTCAAGTATATATTCCACGAATCAATGCCAATGCTGGTTTACAGGAATTTAGCTTGAAAGTTTGGATTAGCGAATTGGATGATAGTCCTGATTATGTTTTAGCCAACCAAACACCTTTGTATGCCGATTTGGTTGCCGATACCATACAAGGCTATACGACCTATCGTTTTCAAGATGCAGCTGGCACATTGCAGGCTGTGGCGCTTCCTGCTGGCGATTTTTATATTGGTTGGGAACAAGTAAGCAATAATTTCAGCACTGCGATTCCTATTGGAGTCGATAAAAACAATCTTCCTGCAACGGATTTTGCTTGGGGCAATTTGGGTTCTACTTGGGAGCCTATTACAGATATAAGTTCTCTATTTCAAGGCGCAATTATGATTCGACCTGTTGTAGGACAAGGTACTCCTCCCAATACCAATGTCGAAGCCTTGGCAAATACGCCTGCTCCTTTTAGTATTTATCCAAATCCGTCTAATGGACAATTTTTTGTTCGATTAGACAAAGGAAATTATAGCAATTTTGAAGTAGAAATATTTAATAGTACGGGGCAATTAATAAAGAGAGAAAGACTAAGTCCTGAATTGGATTTACAATCTTTTACAGAAGGTATTTATTTTGCTAAAATACGAAATGTAACAAGCAATCGTATTTTTCATGAGCGAATGATTGTTGTAAAATAGATTAGCTCCTAAAACCAAACAGAGAAGGGAAATAAGCGTAAAGCTTATTTCCCTTTTTTTGTGAAGATAAAAAAGTCAGCAGACAAAGAATCATGGCTTATTCCAATTCTATATACATCTGCCGACGAACTTATTCCAAATTTCTTTTATTGGTTTATCGGATTGAATTTATCTATAGATTAAAATAATTTTTCCACTAGAATTTGACAAAAAGATAAAAAAGAACAAAGGCTATTTTTCAAGCCTCTGTTCTATTATATATCTATTTCATTATAATCTTATTGATTATCGTCTGTATTGTCTTCTTGTAATTGATTTCCACCAGCGCCTGAATTACAGCCATCAATGAAGGCATCAAATTCGGCACCAATCTGTACTTCAAATCCAGCATTCATTTCGATACAATCTGCTGAATCATAATCGACCTGTACGCCACTAGGAATAACTTGGTCTGAAACAATTGGTCCATCTGCTTCATAATCTGCATTCGTACTTTGAGTACCTGTCAAAGCTGGTTGAGAATTTGTATCTCCACCTCCAGCATAATCTGTAGGGCAACAAGCTTGTGTTTGAAAGAAATTATGAGAATCCATTGCTGTACAACCAATACCGTCGGTTACTGTTAGAAAGTAATCTGTATTTGGTAATAAGTCTGTTGCTGTTGCGGAGTTTAGTGCCGCATCATGACTCCATGAATAAGTAATGGTACCTGACCCTCCAGAAATAGTAGCTTCCAATTCTCCATTACTAGGACATGGCGAATTTATAACAAGCAAATCAACCATACCTTGCAAGGTAGTTTCAACACTTCTGGTCAAATTTTTCGTGAGATAGATGTCATGTGTGGTAGTACGGTGTCACAGTCTACTTTTTTGCTTCGACTTCAACAAGTTGGTTTGCAGTCATTTGTCCCTACATCGAAGCTTTTAATCTCAAAAAAGAAACTGAAAGTGTTACTTGTGTTTTGTCATGAGTATGTCGTTTGGTCGATTGAAAAGTACATTCTAGTGATGAATGAAAAAAAAAATGGAAATCTTTGGTTCTAATGGGAAAGTACGAATTAAACGTGAAGTATGGGAAATGTTAACTCTGAACTGCGTCAAGAAAATGGTTAATTTTGGAGGAGGTAGTGTGATGATTTAGGGGGTCATTTTTTTCTGCTTGACCTGGTCCCATCGTTCGTCTACAAGGAGGAGTTATTGCAGAAATATAAAACAGCTATTTCGTCATCACACTCTGCCTTATCAACAACCAGTTGACCCTCGACCACAGAGTTTCAAGCAGGACAGCGTACCC
>CANNZV010004853.1:0-34365 GCA_947561585.1 Caprella mutica
CTACTTACACCAATTGGGATATTATTAGGTACCTAGATCCTATAGTTTGGGGTACGGTCAAGATCCCCCGGTCATGAGCCCCTCTAGGTCATAAGCCACCCCCCCCCCCCTCAACGAGCACCCTCTCCATGTTTTTAATCCTTATTTACCTAGTTAAACAATGAAGAACTACTTAGATAGAAATAACTGAGAGTTGCTAATGTAGTTTGTCGTATCCGCTAGTTTGTTGTACTGCACACTTCATGATTGTTTAATAACCTGGCAGGGGCTCTTGACCTAGGGGCTTACGACCTACAGCCATAGTTTGACAGTCATGAACTGAGTACCTAAGGTTAGGTATCAAGATACACTTGTTGAGTTATTACAAATCATATTAGATTGTATAGATACACTAGTTGGTTAATCATGAGTTAGTTTCAAGATACACTAGTTAAATTAGGTATGTAAAAGTTAGCGCAATCACAAGTTGTGACAGTTACAACTTTCTGTGTTATTTCTCTCTTTTTTATTAAAATAAAAATGATTGTTAAATAGATATACTCAATTAAATAATAATCCAAATAATAAAATAATATTTTCTTTCGTTTTTTTAAACTTTACATTCCTTTAATCCCTCATAAGTTGACTTTATTTCTAATAGGATTTGTAAGATGCAATGATTCATTGTATTTTATCATTTAATGTAGTTTGTTGAATCCGCTAGCTTGTTGTACTGCACACTAAATGATTATTTAATGACCTGGCAGGGAATTTGGGGGGGGGGTGAATAAATATTTGTTGTTAATCAGATATTATCTGCAAAAGTGTCGGACTAATGTGGTGTCGGACTGAGTAGTAGTCGTACTAATGAGGCCCCGAACTAATGGTGCGTCGGACTAATGAATAGTAACCTAAACTAAACTAGTACTTATACATATATTATCAACTTCAAATTTCCTGACCGTATATTTCGTAAATAGTAATTGCAAATATTCTTTAATCTATTGGTTCCTAAGTATACATAATATAAATATAATATAAATAATTTCCATCAGTACAAAAAATCTTCAATTCAAATATTAAACCAATAGGAAGGTATTCTTCGTCAATTAGTTATTAAGAGATATTATAATATTCAAACATTGGTCTATGGTAGCTATCTGAATTAAGTATTTTGTATTGCGTTGCGCTATCAGTGCTCAGCTGTAAAATATTTAATAAATTGACATAGGTAGTGGTTAAGTTACGAATTATCGGGCAGTTCCACATTTTCGGTCATATATATAATTGATATCCGATAATTATCACTAATACCTATTAAAATAAAGAGTATATAATATATTTTATTGGAATGTTTATTTTTTTCTCCTTTGTCCGAAAATGTGGAACTGTCCAATAATTCGTAACTTACCTCAGATAACCATGAATTAGTAGACATATTTGATAATGACGTATGGTACAGTATATATATCAGAATAAGTTTTATGAACTCCCTTTTTTTATGAAAGATTCATTCATGTATGTAGTACCTATTCAAATTTGAATGTATTATGAAGCTTATGAAATTTACGTGAGAAAGTGGCACTAACTTACATACATACAAGTTGAATGTATCGTTAAAATGAGAGTCGTGGAGTAATGGAATGATGAATATATTAAGGTACGTAACACATGTAATAATGAGGATACAAATTCTATTGAAGAAATATAATTTAATTTTTCAGTGTACAGCTTATGTGTGATCTATGTTTAAAGATAAATAATAATTATTGCCTAGTCAAGTAAAAGTTAGTTTTTATTGCAAAAATTGAATACCATCTGACAAACTGTTACCTAGGTAATACTAATATTACTAAACCTCAAAAATTATATCTTACACGCAAAATTGAAAGAAATACAATTTCTTACATTTGTACCTAGCTAACTATGAAACTAATTACTTTACCTGAACCTAATAATAGAATAAAAAAACATTGCACATCAACCTAGCTCATTCAAAAATGTAAAGATTATAAACTTCCATAGTTGAAAATAATTTAGAACTTCAATATGTTTTCTAATTACAACCTAATATTTAACCATAGCTGGATGCAACACTAATATTTTATTATACCTATTATTTTAATCATGAGTATAACGTGCGATAAAATCGTCAGTGAAAGTGACTGTACAAGAACATTCGTACGTACATGTGCTCACGCCTTTAAATGAATCAAAACTAGACACGAATTGCATTTGTTATATAATATTTTGTTATAAATAAATTAGCAGTTAACAAAGAAATATTAGTAAATACTTTGATAGTAGATTTGTTTTCTCAGTGTACCTATCATTCACTACCTTTTTCCTTATATATTGTCAACCCCTTCCCCTCCCTTATATTTGTCTTTTGAGCGTATATATATTATTAATAAATAATAAATACCCACTATTATTCGATACGTAAATAACATTATAATTTTGCCGTATTTTTATATTTATCATTGGATATTTATCATGCTAACATTACCATTTAATTTTAATCACTTTTTCTTTGCATTACATTAATGAAATTTTGAAACCTAGTTTTCTCAGATACCTAGGTTTAGAATAATCAATATTTCAATGCATCAAAAGATGACTAGTGTCATTGTCACTATGCACTAAACATATTTTAAAAACTTAAACTGATTCATTGTATTTATATTATTTTTATATTACCTAATTCATTTCTAAATTATCAGTAAATGCAATACGTTATTATTATCTGAACATATCAAGGATTAGGTAGATTGAAAATAAATATATACACCTACTGAATAGTAATCGATAAATTATTGGTTGCTAAATTAGTATCTATAAATAGTTGAATACATCCAGACCTCTAAATTTTAGTAAATATTTCAAAATAGTATTGTTGCTGCACTAACAGAAGGTAGGTAAACTATTGAATATTACGATGATATTTTATTAAAAATAATTATAGTTTGATATACAATATATAAATGAGAAATAATAGTGTTTGTATTTTGTTATTCATGAATGAATAACAAGAGGTAGTAATTGTTTTGTGTTCGTGCTTTTAAATTACTTTATGATATGCAATCAGGTATTAGGTACCAGCTTATAATGTTAATTGAATTATTGCTAATGCTCATTACGTAACTAATGAGTTTAATTTTTTTTTAAATATATGTACGATTCCAGAATAGTTGGGTATCTATTTACATACCCAACTTCACCTCCTAATCGATGGATAGATTCCCCCCCCCCCGCCTGCCCAGGAGACTGTAGATTATTGAGAGGACAAGTTGGGTAACTACACACACAACTTTACCTAAATATCATTGACTGAATCAGTGAGAGGTGAAGTTGTGGAACGACACACACTACTCTACCGCAATAGAATACTGCTTTTATTTGAGCGGAGTAGTTGGGTGAGAACACACATAGGTACACCGTTTGAGATATTTCCAATTCGTTTAGAAGTACAGTTGAGTAAGAATGCACCTAACTTTACCGTAGAGGAAAAGCTTCATTTCGTGGAGAGCGACACTTCGTAGTTACCCAACTTTACCTCTCTACCCTCCAATTATAGAGTTTTGAAACTAAGTTCTGGGATAACAGCGTCCATGAGTTAAAAGTTAAAAAGCTAAAAAATATGTACGTATCAGCGTAAATCAATTGTACTCGGTAGACGTGTGGCACAGAAAAAAAAAAGCTATCTAACCACTCAACACACTTTTGCTCACGTTTTCATGAAAAACACTCCACCCAATCACAGCTCTGCCCTCTCAGTTGCCAATGTCTTATATACCATCTTATTTGTTCATTATTTTTTACTTGAAATTGGGTACACATCAGTTTAGTATATACATATACTAACAAATGTAAAAAATACAGTACCGTAGGTTTATATATAAGACATGTGTATTTTTGACACACAGTCAAACCTTCCTGTAATTCTGATAGTCAAACTCATTAGAGTTATTGATACAAACTCGAAGTTGGTAGTTATAAATTCAGTTCTCCTCTCGTTCTAATACAGTTTTCAATATATCTATAGTGAATATAATTATAATTCTCTCTGAAAGTTACTATTAAAAAGTTCAGAAAAGTGAACATCTATACAGTGAATTACATTCAAGATTGGCATAGGTTCCAATTTTATATCTGAATGGGAAAAGATCAGTAACATATATCGCCCATCCGAGATGATACGTAAGCTCTAAGGAGTCTCATTTTCAATGATTACTTTCGAACACATTTGATTGCTATCTCATTTTAGATCGAAGTAACAACTGCATGCACTTTGACGTAAATTGGCTTCCTTCGGTACTGTATACAATTGAGAAGATGCTTGATAATAATTTTAGATTTTTTAAATTTTAGAATTAATAATTTTGTGAGTATACTTCTAATGATTTTAAGTAATATATATATCCAATTAGGTGTGTAAAGTAGAGTTTGCATTTTTTATGGAACAACATATATACAATTTAAAACACTTTATAAGATACTACAGGCAGGCCTCGCTTTAAGTACGCCTCGCTTTAACAAAAGTGGTACTTATTTCGAGTCATGTTTCGAAATAAGAACCGTTCGTTGACATAGAAAACGGACACAGTTTTTTGTGATTATTTCACGGTAACTAATAAAAACATCAAATTATAATCAAGATGAGGTTATTAGATGCTATTGGTTCAGAAATTCAACCTGCCCCATTTTAGGGTTAGTTCCGTGTTATTGCACGGTTCCATGTTTTCGAACACGAAAAATCTTTATATAATAATCATTATTTAACTTTAAGTTCAATTGGTATCCATGATACCAATTAGAATAGAAGTTAAATAATAATTATAATATTTTTTTTCTGACGTGTCCGAAATTGATGAACCAACTAATAACTTGGAACTTAGTACCCTACTACCAAAAATATTTCATAGAGCACAGTAATTATAGAAATCAAAGTATCTATTAATTACTCACCTTTACTGAGTGAGAGTTAATCTATGGTTGGATTTTAAAACCTTTAATAAATGCACGCCTTTATACGTAGTACTCTAATAACTCTAAAACAAATTTTCTTTCTATAACTCATAGAAAATGAGATATATAATCAAGGGGTGACAATTATATATTTCTTGTTACTTTTCTTCGCTTTAGTTACCGTTTGGTAACTAAACTGAGTCGTGATTTGGTAACTAAAGCGGGTGATGCCTGTATTTAATGGTGGCCGGTCAATTGATCCCCGGTCAAAAGATCCCCGGTCATTTGATCCCCATACCATTTGATCCCCGGTCATTTGGTCCCCGGTCATTTGATTACCAGTCATTTTTTTTTGTTCATATATTTAACAAACAATAATATATTACGATCTCTATTTCTATATAAAAATTGGCATTTACTATTTAAATAATAAATAAAACTTGTGAAACAATTTGACATCTACAATTTATATAATAAATTTTATATATAATGAAAAAAAATAACATAATTCAAACAGCTATAGAACTTATTATTGCAACATATTAATTATTTTTATTTACAAATAATTTACATTTACAACTAATCAGAAAAAAAATTGCAGGTGATAGATAGGAAATATTAACCAGCTATTGATTGGTTCATTCGCAAGCTAAGTGAATATACCTAACTTTCAATTAAGCTGTTTTCTCCGTAACTATTATAAATATTATGATCATGTAGGTGGGATAGATTGAAAATCATTTTATGGTAAATAGTATACTTACATTAACTTACCATAAAATTATTTTTGATCTATCCCACCTGCATGATGATGATAAGTGTACATAATTGTTACTGCAAAAAGGCCTAACGGAAAACTACCGATAAAATTGTCAAAAGTTGCTCCTAAAATAGTTTTTATTCCAGGACAAATAATTACGAGAGATGCTCCTGATTTATTTGATTAGTCATATGTGCTAGTTATAATAAATGTGGGGTATGCCTGTACATTTGATTTCACCATTGAATATTTTTTGTTTTCGGAATGTAAATTTGAAAGCATATATTGTTACTTATTCGAATAAAAAAAAAAAATTCTTGTTAGCTGTTTTTACCCTCATTACTTATAGTTTCTTTAAAAAACTTTATCGACTGTAAGGTGCACATTTCAAAAATACACTAAATAATTTATATATTCACATATAATATATGAATAGTAGGTGTATAAACAAAAAATATAACTGGGAATCAAATGACCGGGGACCAAATGACCGGGGATCAAATGGTATGGAGATCATATGACTGGGGATCAAATTACCGGGAATCAATTGACCTAAACCCGTACTTAATATTAATAGTTACATAATTTTTGCGAACACTAATGAATAGGCACAATCGATATCAAAACTGTGAAATAGTGTACAATTTCATCCAAACTTGGTTACTGTACTACTATTTTGACGCTTTTGCAAATTATAAAATATATAAATATAAGTGTAATGATAAATTAAAATGATTAATTGATAACACAAATAAGTTCATATGAAGTTATTTTTACCATTACGAATTTACGGTGATATATGTACACTTGTATGGAACGACGTAATTGCCCCATCATTACCCAAAGATCGACTGTTGATTGATCAATGATCATTGTTCGTGTTAGCCTGTATCATCAACGAAAGAAAGGCTGTTCGTAAACTGAAAATCCAACATTTACGTTTGGAATTCTGTTTAAACATATGTTGGGAGGGATAGTGAATCAATCTAAAACAAAGGAATTTCTGATTATTCATATCATTAAGTAGAAATGTAACCAATTTAACGGATATATCTTACCCCTATTTATTTATAAATATGTACACTGTACATATTTTACCCAAAATTTTACCCATTGAAAAAAATGAATAAAGAATAATGGAAAAATAGTTCGATGCAATCGGTTAGAGTATAATCAGAACCAAAGTAACATCGCATTCAAAATTGCCACATTTTGCTTTAATCATTTTCTCAACATGGGCTGAGAAGCAGAAGAAGACCGTATTACTTTTTCGTGTTAAATTTGACCAAAAAGAACCAATGAGTGTCTCTTCAAAGAATGAAGAGGCATTTTGATTTAGAATCGAATCACAGCACAGATAGGCTAGAACCACTAGATTTTGCACTCCATATGATTAATGTCAAGACTTGATAGTGGCCAAATTGTCTTTTCCAGTAGCTGTCGAAGTTGTTACTGCTGCAACTAACAGTCATATATTCGTCGTGCTCGGCGCTCCATCTTGAGTGAAGTTAAATTGGTTCCAAATAATTCAGAGAGCCAAGGAAACATATTGCCTTGTAACTTATTGAGATGAACATGAATGTTGATTGATTTTGATTCTTATATCGATGACTGCTAAAGTAAACTATAGTCCCATCCAATACAACAAAAGCGTTGAAAAAAGACGGAAGCAGGCTTTTGGCGTCTCAAATGTATGTCATTTAACTAAAATTTACGGGAAAAAATTTCATAGTTACGCGCATAAACCATATCATTCACATAATAATTGGTGACAGACTCCACCATGAACATCTCCTACTAGGACCAATTTAAAACATTTTCTGCGAATTGATCGAAATCTTGAAACATATATTGTCATTATCCGGCTGTTTCTTTATTTTGGTCTCTGAATTTAGTTTCCTAGACTGCTTTTTAAAACATTTTTTTTCCTCTGATTAGCTTCCGCCATGATGATAATTAGATGACCATCTGTTTCGGTGAATTTGCTTTTTCACTGCAGAAAAACACTTTGGTTGCGAAAACATTTTTGGTTACCCTGTATATATAGTGTTTAAGAAATTGCTAATTATCCATTGATAAATTAAATTTGCTAATTTTTAAATGATTGCCAATTATTTAGTAAATTCTTGCCAATCATATCAAAGAAAGATTATCTCACCATTCAATTGTGTCTAAATTCAGTAAATTATAGAAATTAAATTAAAATAAATATTATGCAAAACATTATACAATTTAAACATATGTATTACGGAGCCTTTTTACGTTCATTCAGTAACAATGGAAAAATGTTTGATTGACAATATATTCAAATAATGATTAATCATATAAAATTATTAAAATATATAATTCACTATTTTAGAATAGTATATTTACCTAATATTGAATAATGATCATCAGTGCCTCCTTTTTAAAATAGTAAACAGGCATCCCCGCTTTAGTTACCAAATCACAACTCAGTTTAGTTACCAAACGGTAACTAAAGCGAAGAAAAGTAACAATAAATTTATAATTGTCACTCCTTGATTATATATCTCATTTTCTATGAGTTATGATGAGAGAAAATTTATTTTGGAATTAGAGTACTATATAAGCCTATTCTATTAAACAGTGTTTCATACGTGTTTAAAGTTTAAGTAATGAAATTATTAAAGGTTTTAAAATCCATCCATAGCTTAACTCTCACTCACTTTAGGTGAGTAATTAATAGATACTTAAATTTCTATAATTATTGTGCTACATTGAAAAAACAGCAATTTTATGCTCTATAAAATATATTTTGAAGAATGGTACTAATTTTAAAGTTATTGGTACGTTCTACATTTTCGGACACGTCTGAAAAGAAAATATGAATATAAAGAAAATAATACTATTTAACTTCTATTCAAATTGGTATCATGAATACCAATTGAAATAAAAATTTAATAATGATTATTATATAGAGATTTTTACGTGTTCGAAAATATGGAACCGTGCAATGACACGGAACTAGCCCTAAAATGGGATATGTAGAATTTCTTAACCAATTGCTTCTAATAACCTCATCTGGATTATAATTTTGACGGTTTTATAGTTACCGTGAAATAATCACAAAAATTGTGTCCGTTTTCTATGTCTATGAGTGGTACTTATTTCGAGACATGACTCGAAATAAGTACCACTTTTATTAAAGTGAGGTGTAATTAAAGCGAGGCCTGACAGTATTTTTCTCTGGTGGGATATTATTATAGCAAGTGAATATATATTTTTTGATAGTTCATACTAATGACCAAGCAATAGATGATCAAGAGGCTAATTCAAACTATTTTATAGTTTTTTGTAGGTAGAATTATCTCAATCTCAAGTAGAAGTAGCTTAAAAATGTTTTTTCCTTATGTGTTGCACAAAGAAAATATACATTAAAAGATTTATATAATGAGATTCACTTATAATTTATTAAACAACTTAACAAAAAACATTGTAACAGATATCACAAAAACTTATTTAATATTAATTGAAGAGGATAATTTCTAAAGTATTGTTTAAGAAAAAAAGCAGTACAATTTATATATTTTATATTTTATAATATATATTTTATAATATATATTTTATAATATATTTATTAAGAGGCTAATTCAAATTAGAATGCATTCAATAGTATTTAAAGAAGATAAGCTTGTTTCAATGAAAGTAATAATTCATCTGAGGATTCAGCACGTTTGATGCAAATCTAATCATAATCCAGAGGAATATGATATCTTATTATTAGTTCAAATAGAATACTAAATCATTTTACGAGAAAGTAAATAATTATTAAGTGTTAGTTGCCATAGTAATTTGGCTAGATTAATGATATTTATAGAGTATTTTAAGACATGAGCAATGCACATACAGTAAATATGTGGATTCTATGATTTCTATCTCTAATTAATAACTCCCAAACTATAATTGACATTTAGAAATAAATAAATGATATGTTGAAATAGGACTCAAATATAAACAGGAAGTAATTCCATTACATTATAAAGTTATAATATACTGAGAAAGCTCCCCACCAGATGTATCGTTACGTAATCTCGCTCCACTTTTTTTTAAATATTTAATTAAACTGGCAATTACATAATTTCTTATGAACTATGCTATTTTTTTATTAGGTCGGTATTTTATAGTAACAGTACCTCTCTAATTACTAAAATAATTGTCAAACAAATTACATAACACCTTTTGTCACTTGACTCGAAATACACTGTGTATTGGGGGAACTTAAAGCTTCAAGCCATTTCCTTCGTGAAGAGTGAATTTAATCACCATTTACAAATTTGCATCGATCTTCAACCATTTTCAACACAAAAAATGTTTACTGAACTTGACAAGAAATGGATCGTCCTGCAGTGTCAATACACCTTCTACTTCAACATTATGCCGAGAATTCATGCTTCAATTCAAGATCAGTGGCAAGGTGATTAGCTCTAAACACCTGAAAAGTTAACAAGAGTTTGTGATCTTTTCAATAATACTGGTTCCATCCACAAGAAAAAAAGAAATCAAACCCAAAGGTGAAGAGTTTCTTTGCTCTCTCAGAAAAATCTATCAGCAAATTTCCCCCACCAAAACTACGTTGTGGACGATCGTCAAACATGAACTTCACTTCCTCTTCTATCATTACTTTCCAGTTAACCCATAACTGATGTTCACAAAGCATGGATAAGGAAGTCTTGTCAGTGGATTCTGCTGCAACCATCCAACATTTTCAATAGAATCGTTTGTACAGATAAGAAGTTCTTTTGCTGCCATCAAAAACCACATCGAAAAACGTCGTCGTTTTGACAAATGAAAATCCTTAGAATATTTGTAAAACAAGGGATAGATGTCAGTTATACTCTGTTCACATGTTGGGTAGGATTATAATTATAGTCTCTGACGTAATACATACATATATCTAACTTTAATCATGTTCTTTCGTAATTCTCATTTTTCAATTACTACAGCTAATTAGGTTATCAATACTACCTTTACATGTGTATTTTACCTGTCAGATTCACCAACTCTGAAATTACAAGACAATAAAAACACGTGAAATACATATAAAAATCTATATATACTAATATTTTGATAACACTTTAATTTCACCGGATAGTAAGGATACTGACTATCAGGCCTGGTCTATTGCAATGGGGACTATAAGTACGACTCATTACTGCTGATCTTTGTTTGCTTTCGCTTGTTATGAGCTAGGAATGAGTCTTGTAGAAATTTCCTCCTTATTCACGTGATGAACGATTCACTTCTGATATTTACATATAGCTATCTAATATATAATACATAATTCACGTCAACGTTACATATGGTAACATTTAACATTAACATAGTCCACTATGTTTTAGCGGATACATCCAACATAGAGGATTACAGGTTAGTTCACAGCCGGAAAGTTCTCGCACTCCATATTAACATCATCATAAGTTCACCGCAACTTAATTCACTGCACGATAAATTCACCGAATTTTAAATTTCAATTTATTAATATGTCTTTATAGTTCCTTTGAAGCAAGGTCAATTGAAGGGTTGGACGACTTTATGTATTAATTTTAATTGATAGAGAAAATTATATTTAAATGCTCGATGCAAAATGTATTATTCCATACTTAGTTACTTACTAATACACCAGTCATAAGTTTAATTCACGACTATATGTTGCAATACAATTACTATGAAAAATAATGCATTGCAATAGAATGATAACAATTTTATAACTAAATTGAGTTTAATTTTTCGCACATGAAGTCAATGACATTGCTATATGTTCGTCATAGGCAAGAAAGTCAAAAGCTTCATAGACGAGCGGCAGATTAAATGAAAGCCTTTTTTCCATAGGCCTTCTATTTCACCAGCAATGTGTTGTTCTATACTAGATTATCTGTTAGTATATGTATATTCTAAAAACTTTCATATATTATGATGTACAGAATTAATTTGCTCATTGAATGCGATATGCCAACTTCCGACAATTATCAATGGTATATGGTCATCTTTGTAATAGTAAGAACTAATAAACAACTAAAAGCTGCACAAAAACCTGCTTTCATTTATAATTTAGGCCTTTGCTAATCATTTTTTAATCATTCAATTGGAAATATTTTGAATTTAATTTTTTTGCAGTGAATTTACCCAGTGATACATTGGGGTCTAGGAAAAAATCCCCCGGAGGAAAAAATGCCCCGGCGGAAAAAAATCCCCCGAGGAAAAAAATCCCCCCGGAAGAAATCCCCCGGAAAGCATCGAACGAAGAAAGAATATCCGCAAGTCAAAATAGAATATGTAATAAATATTTTCATCCATATTTTTCCTAAAATACATACAAAAAGAGGAAAAAGATAATATCAGAAAGAAAAGCATGTACTTATAGTATCAAATTACAACAGTTTGAATAAACAAATATAGTTTTTTTAGACTGTATCAAACTAACGTTACATAATCTGAAAATTGTAAATAGGCTGTACAAAACTGAAAATTTAAATTGTATGTTATGGCCTTAATATAATTTATAAACGAACTATACTCGTCATATTTTTCTACAACATTGCGCAGTCTAATAAAATTTTTTGAAATTTACGATTCTTCATAGTAGTGTTACCAGCACTATAGGTTGCTCTCAGCAAAATTCCTGAAATGATTGTTTCATTGCAGAAGACTTTCACGTAGAAGATTCACCCATTTAATATTAAATTACAGACAACTATACCTTTTCTGATTGTGACATTTAATTAACCATACATACATATAACATAATAAATATAATATATACACAGTAGAAAGAAAGTTAGTATTGAAGTATAGAGTGATGGTAAATAATTCAAACTAGCGACATGCAGTATAACTACCAATAGACAATTAAGGCACAGAAATGTTCAAACGATGCCATTCAGTTAATTTGTATTACCACTTGAATAAACGATGCAGCTAATTTTAACTAATTATTGAATATAAACAAAATTTTGCATAATGTTACATACCTCTTATTTATCTTCTACACTCTACGAGTCTACAGCTACAGTGACAATACATCTCATAATTTTGATGTTTCTTTTTAGACATTTAGCTTGAGACTGATGGTCAAAGATTAAAACTAAGGATATGTTACTATCAATAGCAAAATAGGGCACAAATATTTTTTCTGGGGGGATTTTATCCGGAGGGATTTTTTCCGCAGGGGATTTTTTCCTCCGGTGTATTTTTTCCTCCGGGGGATTTTTCCGGATACCAATAAATTGAGGTGCAGTGAACTTACCATGTGGTGAATTGAAAGCAGCGAACTTTCGGGCGATGAACTTACTACACACCGACAGATAGGGTGTGCCATCAATCAACCAACCTGATATCTCGTCCGCAGCTAAGTGAAGCCAGCGTTATATCAAGGACTTCATTTCTGTTTTGTACAACAAAATTAAGTTTATGTCATCTGCTAACCATTTTCAAATTTGTTGAGATTAGGTAGTACTAACGCTCTCTCGTCTTATATGCTTTTATGTGTAATTACATCGCACTCTACATCGCATTATAAGGAGTACTAACTGTGAGTCTCCTAATATTCATAGGTAGCGGGAATTCATCCAATCACACAAAAGAACACCAGATGGTGCCAATACTAAATTCCACAGCAGCAGTGACTGTATCATTGCCTGTTACATGAGTTGTCGTACACAGGTGTTTGAACAACATGAACTTCGAATGGTCATTGTTCTGAACAGCCATTGGATACATATTTCGTTTAGACAAGAGTCATGAACGTTGCCTCGTGTTCCAATCTCCTTTAGAATTAAAAAAATGAATTATTACACGTATGCATGTTCAGTTGCTATCCGTTGTTAATAAAGATAAGGTTCTGATCCTAGATATATTCAAGTCAAAGAAATTTTTTTGACCACTTGGACTAGGTTAATCAACGTCGACTCCGTTGAACGTCGACTCCTCTCAAAAACATGACCAAACGTTATATAGTCCCGGTCAAAGAGATTCATGACAAATTTGGTACTTGCTGCTTGGGTGACCTTCGTTTTCAGTGGCAGGTAACTTATGCATTCGGATTTGCGAGTGAACGGAGCTTTTAACGTCAAGAACAACAACTCCTTTATTGGTAGCCAGGACGTACAGGGCATGGAGAGAGATTCCATGTGCTTTGTGCCTGAATTTCACTCTCTTCATCTCCAGAACATTCAGTAATTGAAAAGTATTCTCTTCAACTGCTAAAAACGACCCCGCTGTATATAGCCCTGGCCAGAGAGACTCACCTCAGTGGTGAAATGCAAACATTTCATAAGTAGGTTCGAGCGTTATGGTGAGCACACAACTCTCTTTTTTCGAATCGTTTTCACGAACATAACATTTTCCAAAGTCAGAGGACCATCACAGAAGTGAAAGAGTTTTCCAAGACTTCTCAGAGAATATTGGGCTTTGAACTTTCCGTAGTTTTTAGGATGCTGTCAAGAGCTATCAGATGTAGAACCAAGAAACCGCTTCCTGCTGTAAGACTCCATGGACTCTGATGCCTTCGACTGAGGTGACTGGATTAGTAAATGTCCATATCGTACGTAGGGGATTCAAACTTCCTCCAGGTCCGTGCCTTCAGTTTTCTCATCTTCTTCTTCTTGCATAAATCCTTTGGAGAATTCCTGTCAACTGAGGATTGATATGGGTTCCCAGAGTCAGATGAAGAAGTATTTTTTCTGGTTTAATGATCTCTGCAACTTTTGCCGCGTAGATACCCTGACACTGAGATGTTCCTAATCCCGAAGGATCGACATCTACCACTAGCCGGGGAACCAAAGGTTCACCAGTTAAGAAATTACCCTCCATGTGGAGTTCAACAGAAAATTTTCTGTTAGAAGCCAGGCGAAAAGGTCAAAAGATTCAGGATTTTCTCGACGCGACAACTGCCATGCTTTTTATGTCTTATCAACGAGAAAACTACTCTCATGCGTCACAGGTCCCATAAATCCTCTGACAGGTCTCAATAAATCTTCCACTCATTAATCCCAAAGTGGCCTGAGAGTCACTTAGGGTATCCGAGCTTCGTATGTATAGCTCCTGCATCTACCTTCACACCTAGCAGGGTGAACCATGAAGAAGGTTGCACATGGCATTATGAACGGTAGTCAAGGGCCATGGTTCGACTTCGAGCTACCGTTGAGACAAAGTGTGGTGTTGATATCAATCTCTGATATCAATCACAATCTCTGGCTCAAACACCAGGAACCAACTCAAACAAAGTCATCTATTGTCTTTTCTGGTCAGAGACCATCAGAAGAGGTCAGCTAGTTTCGAGATTCCAATTTAAAATTCTTCACTCCCAATCAGCCACTCAGGGATTCCTATCCTGAGTTCTCCAAAACCAAAAAGACCATTCTGCATGATAAAATCTGATCTTGAGTAGCCAATTTTTTCATTGAATTACGCGAGCTGCTTTATCATAATAAGGTGATCCATCTACCTAGCTAGTATTTATATTTAAAAAAGAAGAACACATTTTACCTGCTCAGTTAAAATCCGAATATCACAATAAAATAATTAATTGAATTACTAATTAGGAAAATATTTCAATTAATATTTAGTTAGAATTGTTGAAATAGACTGTATTAAACAGGGATCTTTATTGAAATAATCCAATCATGGTCATTTGATTCTTGTATTGTGTAGACAAATATTATCCAAGAGCTTGGAAGACACGAACGGTTTCGATTCTTGTGTCCGTAAACAATTTACTGCGTAATTTTGCGGAAAAGACAAAGAATTTCAGAGAAAAATTAGCACTTGTATAACAATTAGTTGAGTTTCATTTTATGATAGTTTTATTCTTAATAAGAACATAAAATTTCAGATGAAAAAGTATAGTTACTGATGAGGGAGAGCTGATCAACCCGAGATAGGTCTTAAACTATCTCTGTCAACGCTCTGAACTATCTACCTTAAAAGAATACCCAAGCTTTCAGCTCTTAAGTCTAATTAGGAATCAGATGGCCTATAATTTTGAAATGTTGAAATTCATTAATGTTATCATAAGATCTAAGAAAAGTGAGTTACCCAACTGCCTGTCCTAGAAAACTCCGGTTTATTTATAGTTCTAAGTAGATTAGCTGTACCTAAGTATCACAATTTGTCTAAATTACCTTTCGTGTGTGTCCTGGTAAGATTAACGTCTCCATTTTCCAAAGAAAATATTTAAAAGCATTCTGCTAATATAGAGCCATTGATCTGTACTGAAGCATGTGATAACAAAGCCTTCATATTCCAATATTTCAACAAGAATATATATCGAAGAGGGTAGTCCTTACCACTTAAAAAAACACATACTGACATACATAACAGATTAAATGAAATTATTGAACTGGAAGGAAAAATAAACATAAAATTGTTGTGATATATCAGTGTAGTACAAGACAAGATTCTTTGACTGACTTGCCAATATCCTTTCGCCGAAAACACTTTTACCGCACGATACGTTCGCCGAACAACACTTTCGCCTAGATTTAAAGAAACACCATACGTTACAAATACAAAGAGATACAGTCCACCTAGGTTAGGTTAGCGAACCGATTGCTCCCCCCCCCCTATCTTGCCAGGTATACAAAATGTATACTTCACTGATTCTTACTGTAAAAAGTAAAAATAGGTATACCTTGCTTTGCTAAAATATTGTCATATTTTCGGGGAAAGTGTCATTTGACAAAAGTTTCGTGCGGCAAAAGTGACCTAGAACCATGTTCTTCCAGTAACAAATAATTCCATTCAAACTTAGTGTTGGAAAATTTTCCTAATTTTCTGATTTTAGCCAATATTTTGAATTTTTTTTGGAAAAAGTTATTTTTCCCACGACGACTGGTACAGCCGTCCCAGTGGCTATCTTACTAGAGTTGACCCTATATAGTAGCTAACCTATAGCTCTCAAAAGTTTATTCACTGACCTAGCTGCTGGCGGAGGCGCACCAGTCCTCACTAAAACTTCACATCCATTGGTAAACGCCAAAGAATAATTTTCGATTTGATATAAGCTTAACAAGCAAAGATAAGAAACAAATATTTCTTATGTACTAATATTGTATGGTCGGGGCTTGCTATTCTGTACGGATGTTGGTGTACGCACATACTCTCGCACATCTAACTTAGCTGCCAAAGTTTATAGTTAACTGATTATAATGAATAGTGAGGCATTAATCCTTATTTGCTGCCTAGGGAGAGCTCTCTCGATCCCATTGAACGGGGTTGATATTGCGGTTATACCACAACACGGTCGTGCATCATGACTGGAGAGAGATCTGATGTACTTCTAGTTTATTTGAATAAATGCTTATAATGTGAGTGTCTTACCATTTATCATCATCGTTTATGTCTAATCGTATGTAATTATGTGAAAAGTAGAAGTCATAAAAAAAGGCTTCCGAATCGTTTTAGAATTATTATTTTTCAATGAGGACTGGCACCTGCGCCAGCGGCTATGTTACTGAGGTTGAGTTTCGACACTCTCAGTCAAAGCTTAAACTTTATATCCTTATGAAAATAAATGTTTCCTGTTCCAAGAAATGATAAAAAATGTTATTTAGAATATCATCCATTAGTCCTAGTACATCTCAATTTGTGGAACATCTAAGAAAATTAGGAAGAACCTGCACTATTTGTAATTTAAAAATCATTACTTTGTATGCAATGCAATTTATTATTAAATAAATTCTGTGTATGTTTTCAAAAGTATTTAATATGTAGTTTATGAATTAAAACAATATTTCTGAATATTGCCCTAGTTGCTAAGAAACTTTTGCATATATCTTTATTTTTGTCACTATTTTCAACTAAAATATAGGTTCATTTTGAGTGACCAT
This sequence comes from Caprella mutica, assembly GCA_947561585.1. Taxonomy (NCBI): domain Eukaryota; kingdom Metazoa; phylum Arthropoda; class Malacostraca; order Amphipoda; family Caprellidae; genus Caprella; species Caprella mutica. The sequence goes on from CANNZV010004853.1 coordinate 17,554, forward strand.
TGGAACATGATCGAAATTCCTTTTCCAATATATTAAACTAACTGATGAATCTTTGCGTGCTTGTAAGTAATAAAGTTTGTAATATTTTTTCTCAACAAAGTCTCCCACTATTAATTTCGAAAAATTTCAACTGTCGGGAAGTTAAATTGTTTTCATCGAAAAGTATCAAGATCCTCTCAATCCTCATTATGTATTTTGAGGGTTAGTAAATGGATCTGACTGAACTTGTATTGGTTAAAAGTTTATAGACAATGTTTAGCAATCTTCACAATAAATTTCTACTGTAACACTTTATTACGCTATATGTTCATATGTTGGTATTATTATAAACTTTTTGAGTTATAGTAGTTACATAAGTAATAATTATCTAAATATATATTTGAGATTTTCTTATTTAAAAATAATACACTTGAAAAATAATTAATTCGAATGCGTTTTATGATGAAAATTATAATAATTACTTTTAAAAACTAGCTGCATCGTGAAAGTACCTTTACAACACAGCTGTACCAGTACTTGGTACAGTGTTGCAATATGTTATTTCTGTAAGTGTTATTAGATTTCTATTGAACTCACATATACCCAATAAAAATCAAACTACTTTTAGAAATATTTCAATTATATTTGAAACTTAACATATGCACAAAAAACGTGGATTTTTCTTTAAAAATCTGTAACTCGGAGTGAGCCGATAAAGTAACACGCGAAACTGAGAGTTACGCTATGTAGAAGAGGCTTATAGTAATTCAACAAAAAATTTAACTACCCAATCTCAATAAAAGTTTGTCGTTTATATGTAATTAAGTTTGTATAAAATTTTATTCTATATTATCTGATCTGCATATATTTTTCTTGTCAAAATTCCCCCTAAAATGTATAATTATATTATATCTAAATTCTCAAAGGATATTTTGCCAACCCAATTCGCTGGTGTATTGAAATTATGAAACAATACTCCTCTATAAATATTTCTCCATTCCATCAGACATTTAGGATTAGACTCAGGATTATACCGATCAATTCGAGTTTTATCTCTGGTTATAATTTTCACGAGAAATAAGTCTTCATCTTCTTTAGTTTTGTTCAGTAGTGTTACAGAACTGTAGCTTTGAATATTTTGTTGATCAGGCTGCAAGGCTTTTAAGATACATCGTGCTTAAAACCTGCATTCATGCTAACTCAAATAATCCTGAAAAATTGAATGTCTTGGGACGTAGCTATATGATTATCAGATCGATTGAAATTAATATTGGAACAACTTCTAAATTTAGTCATTTTTCAATTTTGGATTATAGTCTTTTTATATCACAAGTTAATATATTATATCACAAGTTAATATATATATTATTAAATATGACACACGCTTGATTATCGTAACAAAATATATATTTTGAATCGTGCACGGACATTTCAACCACGGACAATTCGTCCACGGACATTTCGTCCACGGACATTTCGTCCACGGACATTTCGTCCACGGACATTTCGTCCACGGACATTTCGTCCACGGACATTTCGTCCACGGACATTTCGTCCACGGACATTTCGTCCAACGGACATTTCGTCCACGGATAATTCGTCCACGAATGTCTTTATTTTGTATTATATTTATAATGTGTATATAATATATATTGAACATTATTTACTGATATTTTGCAATATAAAAGTAGAAAACACCATTTGTTGATGGTAATTATAAATTCATGATCTTTGCCATAATTCTTATTGTAATCTTCTTCTCCTGCTCCTACTGGCCGGCAATAGTAAAATAATATAACTGAAAACTTTTTAATGATATACAGGCAGGCCTCGCTTTCATTATCCCAATGTCTTATAAAATCTGTAATAATAACGAGGCATGTCTCGAAGTTATTAGAGTATATAAACATAGAAAATAGTGGACATAATAACAATAACTACAATAAACATCAATATTATTACTCAGATTAGGTTATTAAAAGCAATATTGGTACAGAGATTACTTTTTTGTAACACATTTTTTAACAGTGATTGAATAAAAATTCATACATGATAGAAGTATATAATATACTACTTAACAAGGGATTGATAATGAATTATGTTATAAAAAAATTAGGTAGATATTGGTACTTTCTAGTGTTGCGTTTAATTATTTAAACGTAAAACCGTCCATGCTATTGTACTGTTCCATATTTTCGGACTCATAATAAAACCATATATAATAATTATTATTTACCTATTGTAATTATTTCATTTCACCCTGTTATTTCAGTTCCTTATTTTGGATACTCATAACTCATTAATTATTTATATAACTTAAATATACAGTCAAACCGTTTATCATGTCTAATTTCATAACTAATCGAAGAGTAAACATTTTTTTTGTGTTCATATGGAATTGTCCGGAATAAATCACTATACCTAATATTATTATGTTTTTTTATATGCCTATTAATGTAATAGTGAAAAATATTGTGAAATATATCCCATATGTATACACTTTAAAATACAAAATTAAGCAATTCGTGGACGAAATGTCCGTGGACGAATTGTCCGTGGACGAAATGTCCTAGACCCATTTGAATATCATTATAGAAAAAATATACTCGAATATTAGACATTGCTGGTTTTTAAAAGAAAACTCATGTTTGTTCGTGCTTCTATATTATTTGGTCTTTTTCATATGCTTTAAATACTGTGGAGTAAGCTCCCGCATTCAGCTGTCGCAATAGAATAATGTCACTCATTACACTTTCCGAATATTCTATTGTCTGTTTTTCTACCTATTCGGGTTTGGCCAACAAAAATTTATTTGAACTTATCTAAGCCCATATTACACTGTGGCGCTCGCCACAGTTTTGTTATTTTTCTCTCTAACTCTGCCCCTTTTCTCTCTAATAGCGAACAATGCCACGGCGAGCGCCATGAAATTGTGATTGCTCACTGCGCGATAGAACGAACACTGCCACCGTTTTAGAGGTGATGAAAAGTAGTGGAGAAAGATTTTTTTTATTTTTACAAGTTATTTAAGACTTTGAATGGCAAATGCGTGATACATTGTAGAATCTGCATAATATATAACCAGGTTTTGTATAAAAAAGAATTAACGCTTCTCTGTAGAGTGTACAGTGTTGCCATACAATCAATAGAATTTAAAAAATCAATACAATATAGGCATGGAATTGCTTCACACAACTATCAAAAAAATAATTAACTAAATACTATATATTGGTGATAACATTGAATTTTAATGCTAAGATTCATTTCATAGTAAATTTTTCAATTTTCCCTAAAATTCAATGCACGATCACTGCCATATCGACTCGTCTAGTGTAATAGCAATTTTGAGAATGGTGAGCTCTCTTTACAGATATGGCGCTCGCCATACTCAATAATTGCTATTACACTAGACGAGTCGATATGGCAGTGATCGTCCAGCTGGTGGTAGTAATATTACGTAGAATAGGAATTAGATTATGGTATCTATCTCCATTATTTCAAAATTACTTTAAATCTGGGTCGTGATGCATTAAAATTTAGGGAAAATCGAAAAAAAATATATGAATTGAATCGTAACAATAAAATTCGAAGTCATCCTATTATATATTTAGTTAATTATCTTCTCGATAGTTGTGTGAAGCAATTCCATACCTATATATTAAAAAGTTTAATTCTATTGATTGTATGACAACACTCACTGGACACTCTACACAGAAGCGTTCATTCTTTTTTTAAACAAAACCTGGTCATTTCTTATGGAGATTCTACAATGTATTACGCAGCAGCAATACAAAGTCGTGAATAACTTGTAAAATTAGAAAAAAAAATACTTTTTCCACTACTTAAAATCTCTTTAGCAGGCTTCTAAAACAAGGGCGGTGTTCGTTCTATGTCGCAGTGAGCAATCCAAATTTCATGGCGCTCGCCATGGCATTGTTCGCTATTAGAGAGAAAAGGGACGGAGTTAGAGAGAAAAATATCAAAACAGTGGCGAACGATGGTAATTATAAATTCATGGTCTTTGCCATAATTCTTATTGTAATCTTCTTCTCCTGCTCCTACTGGCCGGCAATAGTAAAATAATATAACTGAAAACTTTTTAATGATATACAGGCAGGCCTCGCTTTCATTATCCCAATGTCTTATAAAATCTGGAACACCGCCACCATTTTAGAGCTGCTAATTTGTCACTGAAGCCTGAAGATTTGAAGTAGTGGGAAAAGGTTTTTTTTTTCATTTTACAGGTAATTTAAGACTGTGTATGGCTACTGCGTGATACATTGTAGAATCTGTATAAGAAATAACCAGGCTTTTTATAAAAATTTAATACCTCTGTGTAGAGTGTCCAGTGTTGCCATACAATCAATAGAATTAAACTTTTTAATACTATATAGGTATAGAATTGCTTCACACAACTATCAAAAAGATAATTAACTAAATATATATTCTTGAGGACATCGAATTTTATTGTTACGATTCACTTCATAGAATATTTTTCAATTTTTCCTAAATTTCAATGCATCAAGACCCAGATATAGATTAATTTTAAAATAATGGAGATTGCCAAAATAATCTACTTCCTATTCTACGTAATATTACTACCACCCGCTGGACGATCACTGCCATATCGACTCGTCTAGTGTAATAGCAATTTTGAGAATGGTGAACGCCATATCTGTAGAGAGAGACAACAGCGCCATAGCAAGAGCCACAGTGTAATATGGGCGCTCGCCATGGCGCTGTTGTCTCTCTCTACAAATATGGCGCTCACCATTCTCAAAATTGCTATTACACTAGACGAGTCGATATGGCGGTGATCGTGCATTGAAATTTAGGGAAAATTGAAAAATTTACTATGAAATGAATCGTAACAATAAAATTCGATGTCATCACGAATATATATATATTCAGTTAATTATCTTTTTGATAGTTCTGTGAAGCAATTCCATGCGTATATATTAAAAAGTTTAATTCCATTGATTGTATGGCAACACTGGACACTACACAGAAGCGTTCATTCCTTTTTTGTATCGCGCAGTAGCCGTACAAAGTCTTAAATAACTTTTAAAATGAAACAAAATACTTTTTCCACTACTTCAAATCTCTTTGGCAGGATTTAGTGACAATTTCATCACCTCTAAAACGGTGGCGGTGTTGGTTCTATCGCGCAGTGAGCAATCATAATTTCGTTGTGCTCGCCTAGACATTTTTCGCTATTAGAGAGAAAAGGGGCGGAGTTAGAGAGAAAAATAACAAAACTGTGGCGACCGCCATAGCGAGCGCCACAGTGTAATACGGGCTTTAGGGCATCTCTTCCATGGATGAAAAAGTAACATTTCTTTCATGCAGATGATCTGAAAAGCATTGAATTTTGCGTGAAACTGATCGCCAATTATCTTGAAGTTTTACAAATACATATATCGGGTAGATTATAGGGTGACAATAGTGCATAGGGGTGAATTTCTAAAATTGATTAAATCGAATGGCCATTAGTCCAATACTAAATGACACAGGTGAAATCCTGAATCATTTGGATAATATTTGATCAAAAACCCAGAGCAATTAACCCACCCGTTATAATACCGCATGTCAAAAACCCACATGTAAAATATACCCCCGATGCAACGATCACAATTTTTACTTGAAGTCAAAATACTAAATTCGAAATACAATAAAAACAAGAAGTACGTATTTTTAGCAATTAATATACTTAGTATTATTCATTGCTATTAATATAAGTAACATTACTAATTGTTAAAAATTGATATAAGCTATAATTAGTTCATGCTGTTAAAATATCAAACAAAATTCATCTCTAACAAAAAACTAGTGTTCATAACCTAATTGCTATATATTTTCAATAGCTTATTCTCAATATTTTCTTTGTGTTTAATTAGTAATTACCTAATAAAGCTCATTTATTTAACAGACATGAATTTCCAAAATTTAGATATTAAATTCAGATCTTTAAAGTCATGTTTTATATTATACCTTGAAATTCTTAATATAAAATTAGTGATGAAACAATACGTAGAATATGAATATTGTCTTTACCCGGGTGTTTAATTTGTATTGTATTTTTAATAGCTTATTTTCATTAGTGTCTTGTTTAATACCACATAGGTTTCTTCCAACAGCATCAATTATTAGCAAAATTCATATCTTCAGTTCAGACCTCCAAAAAAGTATTTTCAAAAATGCAACTCATTATATGAAGGATTGAGTAATGTAAAGCAGTAAAATATGGCAAATGAAATATAGCAAATTCAGTAAATTCATTTCTGTTATAAAACTGAGGAACTCTATTAGGTTATTTAATATTTAATAGACAATATTGAAATTAAGCTATAGAAAATATAGCACAAGTTAACCACTTGGCGAAGAACACTAGTTTATTGTTAGCAATGAATTTTGCTTAATATTTTAACATAAAGAAAAAGTTATTGCTTACATTAATTTGTTATCAATTAATAATGTTAAATATAATAATAGCAATGAATAAATTTAATTATATTAATTTAAAAAACAACGTTGTTTTTAATGTTTTTACTGCATTTCGAATTTGGTAGTTGAATTCGATTAATGTAATACGTAATTAGATAGTTTTTTATTTCTTCTTCTTTCTTTTTTTTTTGCACCGGGAGTTTTTGACAGTTTTCCTATTGAACCGGTGGAGGGCTTATTTTGTTTTTTTTACCAAGGGGAGTTTTGTCTCGGAATCCAAAACAGGACCCTAGCTATAAGCAAATACTATGGATGGGTTATTTCGCCCAGTCGTCCCTCTATTTTTTTTGCTCCTGGGTTAAAAAGGAATTAACCACTAATTTGTGCAGTGTTCACAAAACTTACTCAATATATCAATTTTGAAATAAACTGGAATATTATGAATATTCGTATTTTTTGTCTATAAGGGTGAAATTTCAGTTGACTTGAGTCACCTCTAAATATTGTTCAAATGACCCAGGATTTTGCCTGTTTCCTTTTTTCAGGGATACACAGTATTGGACTAATGGCCATCAAAAAATAAAAAAATAAATCGACTTTTTATTGTCACCCTACACAAATGCCAATGAGACACAGAATCCGATAGTAAGTTACAAAAAGAAGTTCAATTTTCGATAGGAATTGGTGCACTGAAAAGATCCTTCTTTGTCATTCATTCGAATGATGATATTTATCAGAATCAAAGTGAAATATGAAAGTACTTTTCAATGTCCTTACTTTATGGTCAGTTTCCCAAAATGTCAAAAAATATTCGTTGATAAACTGTCCGAATATTGCACAGATAATGTGCTCGGATATAAACGTATATTTTGAAGGTGATGAATAAATGAAATATGTTATTTTTTGTAGAGAGTGAGAGTCTGAAACAATGTTCCTCCTTTTGAAAGCTCATATTTATGGCTCAAATTAGATCATTCAAATACTATATTTAAATGTTATTGAAGAATCATTTCTTCCTACGAATTTCCTGAAAGTAAATCATTTCTTCCTACGAATTTCCTGAAAGGAAATCATTTCTTCCTACGAATTTTCTAACAGATGGTTCCTGGACATTAACCAACTTTACTATCAAATTTCAGACAATTTGGTTGAATACTTTTTGAGTTATTGAGTTACAAACGGCCTTGATTTTGATATCTGACCTTTGACCCGATCGCTCCCAAAATATAACAAAAGGGTTCTTGTATATTGACCAAATTGTCTCACCAAGTTTCATGCAATATGGTTCAATACTTTTTGAGTTATAAATGACAATTACCTTGACCTTTGACCGGGAAACTCCCAAAAGTTTACCATCAGGTCACTGGACATGGACCAATTGTTTCACCAAATTTCAGGCAATTTGCTTGAACGCTTTTTCAGTTAAGCGAATAACAAGATGATAAATAAATAAATAATCGACGGCTAGAATATGATGACCTTCCCGCATTCTGCGAAGGTAATAAATGTTAAAATTTTTCATAAAAGCATGTCCCTTCCATAAACTGTATCAATTCAATAAGTTAAATGAGTATAATTTTTTTCTTATTTATTTGTAGATATACAGATTCTCATAAAGAGATATTATTTTCACAGTATTTCAAAATACAAATTTGTAAAAATAATTTACTTAATGTTTTAGTAATTCAAAAAGCAAAACTGTAGAATTAAATTAATTTGTAACTTAAATTGAGCCTTTGAATTGGTACACTATATTTGTGCCTACCAGAGCTATGCTAATCCAAACGCTACTGCCTGTGATCCGATAAGCAGTTCTCATATTCACTATTTTTTTGCTCTCTGAATAGGGTATTATTTGATAATATTTTGTGATATAGTTTTTCGTATAGTAACTCCCTTAGTTAATATTGTAATTAAATAGTGCCTACGAAGCAATCATTTCAAAAATGTCCCTCGAAATTGGTTTGTCTACTAATCCTAGATCAAAACTTCGGTATGTAAGCAAATTAGGTTCGTTTTTATCATCAGGCTATACATTGATCAAAGCTAATGGACTTTTACTATTATTGAGCAATCAGCAGGTACCAGTATCATGAATTTGTAGATTAAATAATTAGCCTTCTTCTCATTCACCAGTTCAAATAATATTAATTGAAAAGGTTTATCGAAAAAAATTGTTCGATTTTATTTAGAGAATGTATTAGTATCGAATAGCAATGGAATTGGAAATATTTCTGAAACAAGTTTCATCAACTTTCTGCAATTCTTTTAGAAATTGATAAGCAAAGAATGTATCATTTGTGGATCAATGCATGAATTTTATTCAAATTGTGATCCTCAAAATGTATTTTATTATTACTACAAAGCAGCTAATATTTTGATAATAAAACATTGAGTTATGAGTAAAACATTCAATAGATTGTTTGACTTGATCTCTTTACCTAAATGTTTAGTTTTTAATTAATTCTGTATTTTGATTTTCATTGACACATCATTGACATCAATTTGACAAAACTAGAACACTCGCAGCGCAATTATTCTAAAGTTGGCATAAACTGATTGGCACAAACATTTAATTGGTGCCATATTTTTGTGAGTAGATCCAAATTACTGAGTGTGTGGAGGATTGAGATCCACCTCATTTATTTGCAAACTTTTACGCTGAAGTTTAAATGATCTGCCGTTGAATTTTTATTGGTGACTAATTCAAATTCAGGTTTAATGGTTTCGAATTGATTGAATATGTCGTGAAATTTATTAGTTAGGGAAAACTACAATTAATCACAGTTTGCATTATTTATTGTAAAATTAAAAAAAGTAATGTTTAAAATAAGGGTAGGACAAAATAACTTTAATCCAAATTGAATGATACTCGTACTTAATTTTAGATTTTATGTAATTCTATTGCAGGATTTATCTGATTTAAATCAAATCTACATTTAAATAACTTACATTTGGAGATAATACAGATTGAATAAATAGTTATTTTTATAGTTAAATTCCTTTGAAATATATTCCTTTTAAATGATTACACAAATAAAAGTATTTTATCAGAATCATGTGTTTCAGTCACCATTTCTTTTTAAGTGGTGTAAATTCTGCTTCTCGTGGTATATTTACACGAATTTAATTGATCATAATTAACTCATATATTATCTAATCTGATTCTTTATCAATGAAATAATTATCATTCAGTCGAAATTCTATACTTTTTTTATTAATAATATTTCATTAATATGTAATTCAGTTAAATCACAGTTATTAATATAATATTGTGACATCAAAGTTGAAGATTTATTTTCATTTTTAATAGAAAAATTAACAGTGTCTTTTCGAACAAAAAAGGTATTAGATAACTATGAAAGAATTCGACATCAAATTCTAGTGGAACCATTCCAAATTTAACTTTATAGCCGCTATCTAAATTGAAATAATTTCAATTTAGTTTATGAATAGTTCAAATTGAGTCATTGGCTGAAAATCAGTCGCAAAAGTCATTCCAAGGCAATCAACATCAAAAAATGATTCCAACTCCAATGAGAAAAGTTAATCAAAATTTAACAAACCGAGGTTGAGTTTTTCAGTGATAGAAATTAGTTATTTTTAAAGCGTTATGCGGTGTGAATAAATATGAACTCAGTGCAATTTCAGAGAGTTTTTAGTCAACGAATTTAGTCAACTCTCATTTATTAATAAAACTATTATTATTTCAATAATCGAATTGTATATTCATATTTTGTCAATCATATATTATGTTTCTATCGAATTAAATATAATGTTATATAAGTGTAAGTGTTAGTCTATTTGTATAATTATGATAAAATGCATTCGGATTTATATGGTTCATATTAAGCATAAATAGCTTCACTATCTCATTATTGACCAAATAATACATATTTCAAAATTTCTTTAAAAAATGATGATTAGAAACCCGATTGCAGAGAGTAAAATCATGGAGTGATGTGTGAAATTATCTTGAAGTGAAATTGTTATAACATTTTTGAATTCAATATATTATTTCAATGTGGTATCAAAGTTACAAAAGATATCAAATAATGATTATACAATTTGAACAATTTTAAGACAAAATGCAGCAAAACATACAACTGCAAGAAGTAATCATCCTTCATCAAAATTATGATCCACTTAAAGTGATCAGATACTATAATAAAATCCCATTATAAAAATAATATAATATTTAACCACCTGTTAAGTTGACCACCAATTAATATAAAACTATTTTTGTTCTGCTAAAGTAAACAATACTTCAAATCTTTGGATATAGCGAGAACTATTCAAATTACATGTTATAACCTATATGGCAACACCGCATAACTATTGACTAGCTACTAAAATTTGACTCTAATAGGCACTGTTACTGTTTTCGTGCGTATGTGTAACATCGCCTCTCCCAGTTAACTTCCAATAATATTGTTCTAATAGACTGTTAGAGATAGTAACAATTCTGTTACTTGTAATTGTTATCAGTTGTTGTTACTTACAGAATTCTAAGAATAGTGTTAGGCTGTACTTTTTTTGTTTATAAGGTTAAAGGATCATGTACTGGTACTAAGTGGGATCATTTGTCATCACCTTCTTTTTTCTTCTCTTCTATGTACCCGTGAATTCGATCACCAGTTGCATGTGTTATAATTTATTTTATTATATGATAGGTGACTGTATTCACAGTATAGCCTGTGTGACATTTCTTAATTATGTTCTTGTTGACACTTAATTATGTTACCTAAAATAGTTAATTTTCAAAACACTCATTCCCATCATCGGTACAAGGATCTTTTTTCTATAACCCTTAGTAAAGTGAATTTAGTTTTCTTACCAGGCTCACACAGTTACAATTCTATGTCTTCTTCTCCTAACTCTCCTGTATCATTTTCTTTTACGTCACAGAAATGGCTTAGCTAATATTCGTTTAGAAGTTATCAGAGGCAGATAATTTGAATCATTGGTTGGGCCGTGGTTTTATGATAACCGTTGGTTGGTCATAGTGATAACTATTGAATGCTCCCTTTAGTAAAACTGTATAGAATAATCCAATTGTTAATAATTTCGTTTATGTTTCAGCTCTAAATATGAAATCACACCCTTAATATATTTGATATGCATTTAAGAGATACAACTGTCTAGAGTACGTGTTCAAAGCTAGTAATTGTTGACTGATGTTATAATGCAATTGTAAGTATAGTTGTGCAGTTAACGATTTTTGTTTGCTGAAATGAATTAAGTGAAATATCTGTCAATATATTTCACTATTTATAATTTTGTGTTTGTATTATTTGAATTTACAATATTTGAGTTTTTGATTTGGGTTTTTTGTTTGTTACAGTTACGGGTACATTGTTCAAGAACAATTGAAATTTTACTCATCACCCGTAACGACTGTTCAAGTTTGAAAAGATATAATATTAATTTAATATAAGTAGAGATCTAAGATTTTTCACATAATATTTCAGCACAAAATGGCAACTTTTTATCACTATTACCAAACCCAACTCAAAAAAGTTGAAAAAACGCTCCACCCTAATGAGTACACAATTCAACAATGTGATCTTTACTGATGAATGTCGTGGTTATCTGGATGGTCGTAAAATGGTCGACCTAGAGAAGTACGTATTCGTCGACAACAGGGTAGCGGAAGAGTCATGTTTTTGGGCTGGGATTCGCGGAAACGAACTTATAGGCCCATACAAAGTACCTAAGGGTGTAAAACTGAATTCAATTGCATATGTACCCTTTTGGAAGAGGTCTTCCTCCCCTGGCTTGATGAACAGCCAATTCAGAAAAGAAGATCGTTGATTTTTCAACCGGATAATGCTCCAGCGCATAGATAAAGAAGCACCATCAATTGGCTATCAGACTATGGGTTCAAAGGACAAAATTTAATGGTGTGGCCTCCTAAAAGCCCGGATTTAAACCCAATAGAAAACTTATGGTGCTTTATGGAGGTTTTATCTTGGAAAAGTGCAATTCACTAGCTTAGAAGCTCTGTGAGAAGCAATTGTGAGTACTTGCCGATCAATCAAACCTTCTGAAATTGAAAAATTGACTTCAGCAGTAGACAAACGCCTCAAAACGGTTTTGAAGATTAGAGGGTGTCATGTTGGTTCATAGCAGACTTAAAATGACTCGTTTTGTTTTGTTTAACATGTTCTACATATAAATTATGTATTGAAAGAATAAGAACACTCTATTTATTGTCATTTGCGTTACAATTCAATTAATAAAATTCAGTATATAGTGTTTTTCATGTTTTATTGTCCATTTGTAACACGTTTTGTAAATTTTGGGAACATAAATGATTGAAAATATAATGATATGCAATTAACAACAACTTTGCTAATATTTTTCACTATTAATTACTTCGATATCTTATGGTTAAAAATTAATTCTACATAATCAAGCAGAACGCACTGTAGTTCACCCGACCAGTCCATAGGTTAGTCAGTGAATATTTCCATAGAGTCTGAGGCTAAAATAAATCAAATTTTTTGTATTTTTATTCCCCGTAATCGTGTTTAATATTGTGTAAAGAAACGTAATTTTTGCAACTAAACTGAATAAGATTGGAAAAGTGTAATAAACGTTAAGTTGTGGGTAAGTTTTGATTTAAAACTAATCTTAAAATTAATTAAATCGTATATCCCAAAGCTTGATGACCAATTTTCAGTAAGAAAAAATTAACAGTGATTTATTTATATAATCGATATCTATAAATGGAACCTTCCAGAACATGTGAACTCAAACTCCATTAGGCTTTGAAGAGTTCCTCTCGAAACCGAACAAACAAAGTTACTTCAATTCAGTAACACTTCTCAACATCTTTCCAAAGAAAAGTTCCGTCATTTTTTCACTCCAAGTCTCTCTTCCATTGAACTGAGATTTGAATGATTTCATGAAACAAAGCTGCCGTCTCTCCTACTCTTGCTTGTCTTATAAGAACAAACATTGGAATAGAAGACGTGCTAATTCCAAAAAAGCCTGTATTTTTCATTCTAAATATCTGTTCACTGGGGTATTTTGTGATCAAAATACATTATCTTGTCTGTATACCCATCATCAAAATATATAATTTGCTACAACTGTAACTTTAATCTTGTAATTCCTCTGAGAGATTATTAGGATTTCTATTTTCTATTCAAGCAGTAATATATTTATTTAGTTATGATGTGTTACTTCAAGATATTAAAACAAAATTTCAAACTCATTAGCAGATATAATAAAAAGACTTGAAAAAAACTAGAAAATAAAATCTTGATGCCAGTTTCGTGTAGAAAGAATCTTAAATGACGCAACATCTTCTTTGAAATTTTTGAAATATGACTATGCACTTCTTCATGTATCATTAAGTTGTTGGAACCTGGACAAATATTGAGAAAGAATAAATTATGCAAGAATTCTCTTTCAAACGACAATCAACACTAATACCGTAGACTCGTAGAGTGTGTTATAGCTACAAGGAGCTTTGACCACTCTTGACAATAAATTATGAAACGGTATTTAAACTTTAATGTATATTTGAAATCACAGGGTAAAACCATTCGCAAACAGGAGCCTTTTGGTACAATAAAATCGTAATATATTTTGAATATCAATAATATGTAGGTAAATACAATATAGAAAAATAATCTATTTCGTGAATTTATACTTCATTTGATCATTAGATTCCTTTTGACAATGTGACGATTTAACACTTCAACAATAAAAATATCCTTAATTCTGTAAAAAAATTCAAATTTATCAACAAAATTGCCTTTTCTTAGTACACCGATGACAAGAAAAATCACATAAATCTAATGAGACAGGGTCTGAGTTGTAAGAACTTCTTGGAATTCTCGAGAAAAATGCTCAGAATTTGAGACACTTTGTTTGCTCAACTGCTAAAGAATTTACTAAATCTCTTCCAACTTTAATGGAGTTTTGATTTGTGCATTCTGTTGATGGTCGAGAATTGTTTACATTATTTTTCTTGGAGAGCTGCAGCCGATATTTATCTGAAAATGCCAATCTATTTTATCGATTAAGTTCACAAAAAAGTGGTTTATTTGATTAGTTAAAATACGTTATTCCAAACTTCTACAATTTCAATAAGTAATTAAATTTTAATAGTACATTCAATTTAGTTTTAATTTACCTTCGTATGATAATTTACAAATCACATAATATACATACCTGCATGTAAATTGTGACTTTTCATTTATTTCAAAAATTTCCAAATTCCAAGCAAAAAATAAGTAAACAAACCATTTTAACATGTATAACATTTGGTGCTAGGATAATTCGTCGCGGGGACAATTCGTAGCGGACAATTCGTCGCAGACAATTCGTCGCAGACAATTCGTCGCAGACAATTCGTCGCAGACAATTCGTCGTGGACAATTCGTCGCAGACAATTCGTCGTGGACAATTCGTCGCTCAGAATTCGTCGCCATATTTTCCATTTTGCACTATTTCATATTATTAAATAATATCATTTCATTTCACCATGAAATTCGTGAAATTTTCAATTCCTTCTAAATCTTCTAAACAATTAATGATTCAATATGTACAAAACTTGATATCTACAATAAAAAAAATTCTGATGAATTTCTAGTCTTCCATTATATGAAGAAAATTATTCCACATTTTGAAATAAATTATTAAACATTTGAAATTAATAAAATCAATTAATTAATAAATTTATATAAAAACTTGGTATCAACAATACGAGTAATTTGTACTAACTTACAAACCTAGGATCAAACCAACTTGAAATCTCTGGATATTATTTGAAGAATTTAAAAAATTGTGTTGAATTAATATAATATAATAGCAAACATAAATAAAATTGTCCACGACGAATTGTCCACGACGAATTATCCACGACGAATTGTCTGCGACGAATTGTCCGGACACGATAACATTTTAACATGTATTCTATAACAATTCATAACACAATTATTGTATAATATAATCACAATTCACTTCGATAATTTGTGATATAATGACGAAACAGGTAACAACTCATCTTTGTTTTATCAACATCGAAATTTCGAAAAGCTGTTCGAATTGCTGTCTTCAGATAGTTTACATATGGTGTAAGTCAGACTATCCTTCAATAACACTAAATAGCCAATATTCGCTTACATTCAGACCTGAAGAGCTATAGACAGAACGTTTTCATGACAAACAAGGGAATATTCTCATTCGAAAAGTATTGTTTTTTTATGATATTAAGCATCTATGAATTTGGTTGCATCGTGCTCACACTTTACTGTCTTGATTTTCAGTCTAGAGGCTTAGGAGGAATTTTGAGCGCTCAGTGAGGAGGTTTTGACGTGTCCTGACGAAAGACTTCATTCCATTGTCTTTATTGACTGCCCTGCTGATGGATATGTGGCCAACATGTACTCTTTTGGTTCCGCCATCAAACTTGGTCACGACTCTATGAACTTTCATCTTCGCGTAGCTAGTGCTTTTATAAATATCCAAAAGAGAATTTCAAGTTCATAGCATTTACGGTTTTCCGTTGCGATATGTTAAGGGGATAACTCATCAAATTTGGTGGAAATAATCATTCTCTTCACGAGCAGCTGAACCCTACAAGAAGGGTCCAAAGTGGGACGAGTGTTTATCAAACAGCTTGATTTATATTTTTTGGTTGAAAAATAAATGTTGGGAGTGTATTTTTGTTTTCCAAATCTTTTAGCTAAGTACAGTACAACCCACCCAATGGGGGACAAGGGAGTATTCAAGTTTTAATCTATTATTTATGAATTCACGTTTTTGGCAATATATTACGTTTTGGCCCTTCTGTAATTTTGCTATTCATATTATTTAGGCATATTTTTTTATTGGTTTGAGAGTTTAATATTGGGATTGTTTGTTTTTAGGGTAAAGAGTGTTAATAAAGTGGTTATGTAAATCTTTCTTAATTTATTCACTCGTTTTGGAACTGAGTCGGATGTAACCCTAGTTAGAGGAGAGTTTTAATTTAGGTAAGATTGTTGGGACACTCTCCTTTCTCGTAACATTATAATATTTAAAAGTGATTCCACTTGTTGAAATGTCTAATAGAAATGCTCTATATAACAGTAAAATGCATAATGTCAACAGAGATTTTCTTTAAAACAACGTCAAAAGATTATTCACTTTTTACGTCTGATATGCGTGAAATTGCAGATTGAACATTGAACCGACAAATACCATTACAGTTTGAGATTATGGAACGTGACGTCAATGGCGGGAAAATATACTACTAATCACTATGAGAAATTGGTAAGAGCTGAAACAGAATAAAGTTGAATGTTTAACTCATTATTAACTGAATATATACATGACTTAATTAATTATTGAGTTTGGCTCAATTAATCTTTTGCTACGAAAACCTTACAC
>CANNZV010004854.1:0-34349 GCA_947561585.1 Caprella mutica
GTAGTTACCTTGTATTTAGGTCCAGCAGGCGGAGATTATACAATTACACTTACAGATGATATAGGATGTGAGATCACATTTAGTGGAACCTGTGATTCGTGTGAGTTTGGATATGGAGGTGAAGGAGTATTTGGATATTGGATCCATGTAGTTGTAATGGAGATCAATCAGCAAACGGAGCGATGGATGGTACGTTTTCAGAGACAATAGAGATTACAGGACCTGAAGGATTTATGCTAGTAGTAGGAGCAGCGTCAACAGGATTGATAGGTGTCCCTGCAAATACTCCAATCCCAGAAGTTAATCCAGGCGAATATCAATTGATGTTTGACCATTTGGATTTAGTTGGTTATACAATAGTAGTAGAAGCGATAATAAATGGAGTAAATATTCCAATCTTTGATATGGCAGGCAATCCAATAGTTGTATCGAATGTATGTGAATATCCAATAGTAGATGAAGCATTTTTAGATGGATTACCAGATGGACTATGTTTTAATGGAGATGAGTTATCACTTGATGGCCTAGTAACTGAAATAAATGGTAACCCAGGAGTAGTAAGTTTTTCATTAAACTCTGCTTCAAACAATGGCGGATTGCCAATAACATCATTTGATCCAAGTACGTTATCAAATGGGTTGTATCGAGTGTATTTTAATTTTAACGGAACGTTTGTAGACAATGTGGGAGGGACGGAAGCAGATCCTGCATTCCCAGGATGTTTTACCTCCGTATTCAAAGAAATAGTAGTAAGTGGAGGAGGAGCAATAACATGTAATGATCACATCACAGTAAGTGTAACAGACATGTGTGAATTGGATATAACATCTCAAATGTTTTTAGAAGGCGAAGATTATCCTGAGTTCTATACGGTAGCGGTATTGGATGGAGCGAATGTGCCTATTGATTTAAGTGATGCATCAGCATATGCAGGACAAACACTTACATACGAAATCACAGACATATGTACAGGTCATCTTTGTTGGGGACTTATAACAATAGAAGATAAACTAGATCCAAGTTTCGATGCTTGTGGCTGTCCAGTTGACGGATTCACAGGAGGTGGAGCAACGCGAGCAGATTACTTAGAAGATTGTACGCTTAAGTGTTACCAAATCGATCATTTAAGAAATGGTCTAGAAGATGTACTAAGCAGAAGCTGTAACTATCTAATGGATGGTGACGCAGCAGCACCACAAGTAAATGATAACTGTGGTAATACAGGTGAGGTAACATACAATGATGAATTGATAGAAACAGATGATTGTGGCGTATGGAAATACAGAAGAAATTTCCAATTGACAGTTACAAAATACAATGAAGCAACAGGAGGAAATGAAACAGTAGTAATAGACCAGTGTACCTATGAATGGTTTGTAGATTCCTATACGACGGCTTCAACGTTTGAATTGGAATCAATAGATGATTTAGCAGCTGCAACAATAGATGATGCTTTGATGGATATCTTTTTACCAGTATCATACATAGAGACAACCTGTGGTTTTGATCCAACGCCAGATAATTTAGTAGCGGCGTTTGATCAGCCAGGGAATCCTGCACCATCAGGTGATGCAACAAATACAGTTGGCAATATCAATGTAGTAGAAAACAATGAAGGAATACCATATGGATATCCATTTTACTGGGCAAAAGGGGACAGATGTAATTTCCATCCTCAAGCGATAAACACGGAGATCTGCAATATCAATGTAGGCTATACTGACAGTGATTTAGAGAGCTGTGGTTTTGATTGCAAAGGAAATCAAAAGACCTTGCGAACATGGACGATCTTAGACTGGTGTACCCTTGAGACAATCGAGTGGACACAGTTGATAAAAGCAGTAGATTTAGCGGCACCACAGATTGCAGCACAAGATTTAACATTAAGCGTAGATCCATGGGAATGTAAAGTAGATGCGAATTTACCTTTTCCAACATTATTGCATGATAACTGTGACGGTCCAATCACATGGACGATCAGTAATCAGCAAGGAGTAACGGTAAGTGGAGATATGACAGCAGGTTATGTGGGATTAGGATTGGATAAGACAATGCCAGGCCAACCATACATATTCCAATATGTAGCAACAGATTGTTGTGGTAATGCATCACAGCCGTACAATGTAAATGTAACGGTAGTAGATGTAAGTCCACCAGTACCAGTAACAAAAGAGAATATAGTAATTAGCTTAACGAGCATAGCACCAGATTTTGATGGTATTGCAAAGATATATGCAAAAGACTTGGATGATGGCAGTTATGATGGCTGTAGTGAAGTACACTTAGAAATCAGAAGGATAGGAGATAACTGTGGAATATTAGGAAATACAACATACAATAATAATGGAGATGCAGATGACGACAAAGATGATCCAGACAATGGAGAGTATGTAAAATTCTGTTGTGATGATTTAGAAGATGATGGTAATGGCGGTCAGGTAGGACTAATAGATGTAGAGTTACGAGTATGGGATGATGCGAACATGAATGGCATCTTTGGAGATGTAGTAGATGGCCATTCAGATAACTATAATACAAGTTGGTCAACAGTAAGAGTGGAAGATAAATTACCACCTGTACCAGTATGTCCAGCGAACTTGATCTTACCATGTGATATGGACAAAGAGGATTTGAATATGACAGGAACGCCAGTATTTTATGGTACCTGTGATTTGATACCATGGGATAGCACATACATGGATGTATATGCGACGAAGCGATTGACAGATGCGATGGAGTTAAATGATCCATTGGCAGCGTTAGGTTATGGTCCAGTAATACCACCTTTCGATCCAGTATGTAGAGAAGGAGCAGTACGAAGAACAATACAGGGCTGTACACAGTGGATAATTTTTGTATCAGATGGCAATGATTTTGATGAGACAAGTATCTCATGGCCAGAAGACGAGATCGTAAACTGTATGGATTTTGAACCTACAGCACCGACATGGACAGAAGTAGCCTGTGATCTAGTAGGATATTCTGTTAGCAGTGATACGTTTAATTTTGAAGATGGAGCTTGTGCAAAAGTGTTACACAACTACAAAGTGATAGATTGGTGTAATTATCAAAGCGAATTTGTACAAGATTCAATAATTCAGAATTATGAGGACCCAGCAAATTTAACTCCGAATTTAGGAACAGTGACATGTCCTGGTGTAGGAAATGAGGTTACCATCTTGCCACAATTCAATCCAGTGAGTGCTTATGAAGGTGATTGTTTTATGTATAGAGATTTTTCTACAAATGCTACTACCGCTGCAATATCAAGAATTCTAGAAAATAAAGGATGTAGAGATATATTGGTGAGTTGGTATGAGTACAGAGCCTATGATAGTACAAGCCCGACAGGCGGCACGAGAGATTTGTATCAGATTATTGTGTCCGGGGGTGGTCCCTTATCAACAACAGTGAGGGAAGAAATAGAAGATAACAAATTTGAGCCTGGAACGGGTTGGGTGAAGAAGAGTGTGTACATATCTGGGGAGAATTTCACCCCCAATACACCAATAATATTTTTAATGTCTATGTTTACAGATGGCCCAATGCCCTTTGAAGGATTTTTCGCAATGGATAATATCACGGTTGAGTATTCAAGATGTTCAGAAGGCATTCATGAGTATACTCAAGTAGTTAAGTTGATCGACACGGAGGATCCAACAGTAGAGATGACAAGTGATAGCTGTTTTGCAGTAAATACAGATTGTACAAGTGATGCGATTACCTTAACAGCAGTAGGAGATGATAATGGAGACTGTGCAAGCGAATGGTTAAAGTGGGATGTAAGTGTAGATTTATGGAGTGATTGGACAGCAGATTATACTTATACAAGTTTTACAACATCAAACTCACCAAACTACATAGCAGCAACAGCAAGAGGAGAAGAAGTATCAATAGAGATACCAGCAGGTGTATCAGTAAGTAAGGTGCCACACAGAATAGTGATGCAAGTAAGTGATGGTTGTGGAAATGTGAGTAGTGTAACGTTCTACATAGAAATAACAGACAAGAAGAAACCAACCCCATACTGCTTAAACTTAAGTTCAGCAGTAATGGCAAATGGAGAAGTAGACTTATGGGCGATAGATTTTGATAGAGGAAGTTTTGATAACTGTACGGCAGAAGAGGCGATGTTATTTACATTTACTCAGGTGCCACCACCAGCAAGGAATGATGATTTCTATGCAAGTGTAGCGAAACCACCAGTGGGATCAAATACAAATGGATGGTATGATGCAACATACTGGTTCTACAATACGAAGACAGGGGAGTATGCGATGGACTATGGCCCAGACATTGATATTTGGGTGCCAGCAGACAGAACAGCAGGAAGAACATTTGATTTAGCTGCGATAGATACAGCAGATGTAGATGGTATGATTTTATTACCAATGTATGCCTGGGATGAATGTGGAAACTACGATTACTGTAATGTAAACCTAAGATTGATCAACAATCAAGGAGCATCAAGAGCAGCAATTGCTGGGACGATATTAACAGAAGATGGAAGAAACGTACCATCAGTAGAGATGAACTTAGACAATGCAGTAGTATCCAATCAAAAGACATCGATGTCAGATGCAGATGGTAAATATGCCTTTATGGACAATGCGATGTACACGGATTATGAAGTTAAAGGCGAGAAGAATGATGATTACCTAAATGGTGTAAGTACGTTGGATATAGTAATGATCCAAAGACATGTATTGGGAGTTAGTCAGCTGGATAGTGGTTACAAGATGATAGCAGCAGATGTAAACAATGATCAGAGTGTATCAGGTATTGATTTGATAGAGTTAAGAAAGTTAATCTTAGGCATCTACAATGAATTGCCACAAAATGATAGTTGGAGATTTGTATCAAGTGGATCAAGCATGAATGCAGTCAATCCATGGCCATTTACAGAAACTAGAGACATCTTGGATTTAGATCAGGATATGATGGATGAGAACTATGTAGGAGTTAAGATAGGAGATGTAAATGGAACAGTAGATCTTAGCTTAGCTGGATCACAGGTAGATTCAAGAAGTGGAAGAAGCATAGAATTGGAGATTGCACCACAGTCCTACGAAGCAGGATCAGTAATTGAGTTAGAAGTAAGATCATCAAACTTCGAAGCAGTTAGTGGATACCAGTACAGCATGGAACTAGGTAGTTTAGAATTTGTAGGAGTAGAATCAGGCGCATTAGAAATGACAGAATCTAACTTTGTACAAAATGGAACTACCCTAAGAAGTTCATGGAATTCAAACGAAGCTGTAAATGCAAGTACTTCAGAAGTGTTGTATACATTGATACTAAAAGCAACAGAAGAAGGAAGGACTACAGAGTTAAGCATCAATGATTCACAATTGAGATCAGAGGCTTATGTAGGATCTAACTTAGAGACAGTACATGTAGTATTAAGAGGAGCAGAAGATAAGTATGCATTGTATCAGAATGAGCCAAATCCATTTAGAGAAAATACAACAATAGGATTTGAGATAGCAGAGTCATCAGATGTAACACTGACAGTATTTGATGTAACAGGTAAATTGTTACACACTGTAAAAGGAACGTACTCTAAAGGCTATAATGAAGTAATCCTAACAAATGAAGATCTAAATCTTACAGGTGTGATGTATTACAAGTTAGAGAGTGGAGAATACAGTGAGACGAAGAAAATGATAATGATAAAATAATCATAAAGAAACGAAGGCGTGGGAGTGGTTGCCCATGCTGGGTTTATTGATCGGGGGCCGTTCCGCTGGAGAGTGGAATGGCCATTTTAAGAGATCAAGAAGGAAAGAACTATAAGAAATAATCTGCGAAGGAGTGGTTGCCTAAGCAGTATTGATCGGGGGTCGTTTCATGGAAATATGGAACGACTTTTTTTTCGCTTATTCCAAAAAAAAATATATTTTATATATATATGTTTTTTAACAATTTGTTTAAATTTAAGCTTTGAAACCAGCTTAGTGGCAATAAAATGCCATATATGGTTGTTTTTGTAAAATTTTTAACCCCGATTAATATATTTTATGCAAATAATTAAACCAGTTGCCGCATGTGCGCTATTATCCTTATTTATTGGATTTACATTTTCATTTCAGCTTAGTCAAAAATTATCAAATTCTCAGCAAGAAGAACTGTTTGACCATGTTCAAGATGTTATAGAACACGAGGATTTTGCCAGATTATCTTTGGATGAACAAGAAGAACTTGACAACCATCTTTCTTCTTTTAAGAGCAATCTGTATAATTCTTTAGAAAGAAGAAGTACGTGTTGGGACCCCAATACCACTCAAACATATATTGATGATTTTTACCAAATGTATCCATTTTTGGATAACAGTTTGTCTATTGGAAATGGGCCACAAGCATTTAATTTGAGTTCAAGATGGACAAATACTGCAACCAATGGAGGAGGCCTTGTCCAAGGACAACCTACAACTCTAACATGGAGTTATGTGCCTGATGGAACAACAATTACTGGTGGATTTGGTACGGGACCTTTTGTAAGTGGATTTATTGGATTCTTTAACGGAATATATGGAGGTCCAACAACACCTGGTGATTTCACTACAGCACCATGGCATGCGATTTTTGTTGATATGTATGACAGTTGGTCTTCAATTTCAGGTTTGACCTTTGTTTACGAACCAAATGATGATGGAGCAAGCACACCTGGAAATGCAGGAAGTATTGGCGTAAGAGGAGACATGAGAATTGCGGGGCATGGAATAGATGGAAATAGTGGGGTTTTAGCGTATAATTATTTCCCAAACACTGGAGACATGTTCTTGGATATAAACGATAATTTTTATGCGAATAACCCAGTTACAGGAACTTTTAATGTTCTTGCTCACGAAGTAGGTCATGGGATAGGCATAAGCCATGTTTGTCCAACAAACGGTTCTAAATTAATGGAGCCTTTCGTAAATACAGGATTTATGGGTCCTCAAGAAGATGATATTCTTGCAGCTAATAGAGGTTATGGAGATCATTTGGAAGATGATGATACTCCTGCAAATGCAATTAATCTTGGTGCAGTTGCCGTTCCAGGTACAATAATGCAACCTTCACGTAGTATTGATGATAATGCTGATGTAGATTATCATGAATTTACGATAGCCGTACCTGCAGATATAACGGTAACACTTTCACCTTTGGGAACGGAATATTTAGATGGCCCTCAAACAGGTGGAGGTTGTACGCCAGGTACAAATTTTGATGCAATGGCAGTGGCCAATTTAGATTTTGATATTTTGGATTCAGATGGTGTTACTGTATTAGGTTCTGGAAATACTGCTGCTGCAGGTATGGACGAAGTAGGTATGGCTTTTGGCCTTGCTGCTGGTGTTCATTATATAAGAATCCAACAAGATGGAGCTACGAATAATGTTCAGATGTATGAATTTTCTGCAATGTTGGAAGTGGCTTGTTCTGGAGCTTTATTTGTGCCAATGCCTCAATCAGGATGTACAGACCAAAATCTAGATATTGATGTCGCAAGTTTCGAAACAACTGGAGCAGCAGGTTTAACATATTCATGGTTGGCTATGGATAATGCCAATGTAACTGGAGAAAGTCTTACTTCGCAGACTGGTAATATTATAAATGATGTTCTTTCATCTACAAGTGGTTTACCTGAAATTGTGACGTATGAGGTAACTGTTATGGAAATGGATATAACTTGTCCACCCATAGTTTTTAATGTTAATGTTACAGTAAATCCAGCTCCTGTTTTTAGCTTTCACCCTGAAGCCCAGCCAAACTGTGAAGGGGCTAATATTGGTGTTTTTACAATTGCGAGCATAACAGACCCAACTGCTGTTTTAAGCTTTTCATGGCAGGTAATGACTTCTTCTGGACAATGGGTTCCATTTAATGAGTTTACAGTTATAAATACAACGCCTACAAGTACGGTCATAAGTATCCCAGCATTATTACAAAATAATGGCTTAAGAATCCGAGCTTTAGCTACGGCAACATTTCCAGATGGAAGTGTTTGTGAAACAGGATCAGATGCGACTAGCTTAGAAGTTTCTACAGGTGAAAATATGATCTGCAACGATCACATTAATTTTTCAGTAAATGATTTTTGTTTAATTAATAACCGTAATCTGATATTAGCGTTGGAAGGTGAAAATGATTTCAACATAAATTTGATGGATGTTGCAATACTTGACGCAACGGATAATGAAATTGATCTTCTAGATATTGGAGATTATATTGGAGTAAATTTGAAATACGTACTTACAGATCTTTGTAGTGGGGGGACTTGTTGGGGTACTTTAAATATAGAAGACAAACTAGATCCAAGCTTTGCAGGCTGTGGCTGTCCAGTTGACGGATTCACAGGAGGTGGAGCTACTAGAGCGGATTACTTGGAAGACTGTACACTTAAGTGTTACCAGATTGATCATTTAAGAAACGGACTAGAAGATGTACTAGGCAGAAGCTGTAACTATTTAATGAATGGAGATGCCGCAGCACCACAAGTAAATGATAACTGTGGTAATAATGGGCAAGTAACATACAATGACGAATTAATAGAAACGGATGAATGTGGCGTTTGGAAATACAGAAGAAATTTCCAATTATCCGTTACAAAATACAATGAAGCAACAGGAGGAAACGAAACAGTAGTAATAGACCAGTGTACCTATGAATGGTTTGTAGATTCGTACACAACAGCCTCGACGTTTGAATTGGAATCAATAGATGATTTAGCAGCTGCAACAATAGATGATGCTTTGATGGATATCTTTTTACCAGTATCATACATTGAGACTACCTGTGGTTTTGATCCAACACCAGATAATTTAGTAGCAGCGTTTGATCAGCCAGGGAATCCTGCACCATCAGGCGATGCAACAAATACAGTTGGCAATATCAATGTAGTAGAAAACAATGAAGGAATACCATATGGATATCCATTTTACTGGGCAAAAGGGGACAGATGTAATTTCCATCCTCAAGCGATAAACACGGAGATCTGCAATATCAATGCCGGCTATACGGACAGTGATTTAGAGAGCTGTGGTTTTGATTGCAAAGGAAACCAAAAGACCTTACGAACATGGACGATCTTAGATTGGTGTACCCTTGAGACAATCGAGTGGACACAGTTGATAAAAGCAGTAGATTTAGCGGCACCACAGATTGCAGCACAAGATTTAACATTAAGCGTAGATCCATGGGAATGTAAAGTAGATGCGAATTTACCTTTTCCAACTTTATTGCATGATAACTGTGACGGCCCAATCACATGGACGATCAGTAATCAGCAAGGAGTAACGGTAAGTGGAGATATGACAGTAGGTTATGTGGGATTAGGATTGGATAAGACTATGCCAGGCCAACCATACATATTCCAATATGTAGCAACAGATTGTTGTGGCAATGCATCGCAGCCGTACAATGTAAATGTAACGGTAGTAGATGTAAGTCCACCAGTACCAGTAACAAAAGAGAATATAGTAATTAGCTTAACGAGCATAGCACCAGATTTTGATGGTATTGCAAAGATATATGCAAAAGACTTGGATGATGGCAGTTATGATGGCTGTAGTGATGTACACTTAGAGATCAGAAGGATAGGAGATAACTGTGGAATATTAGGAAATACAACATACAATAACAATGGAGATGCAGATGATGACAAAGATGATCCTGACAATGGAGAGTATGTAAAATTTTGTTGTGATGATTTAGAAGATGATGGTAATGGAGGTCAAGTAGGACTAATAGATGTAGAGTTACGAGTATGGGATGATGCGAACATGAATGGCATCTTTGGAGATGTAGTAGATGGCCATTCAGATAACTATAATACAAGTTGGTCAACAGTAAGAGTGGAAGATAAATTACCACCTGTACCAGTATGTCCAGCGAACTTGATCTTACCATGTGATATGGACAAAGAGGATTTGAATATGACAGGAACGCCAGTATTTTATGGTACCTGTGATTTGATACCATGGGATAGCACATACATGGATGTATATGCGACGAAGCGATTGACAGATGCGATGGAGTTAAATGATCCATTGGCAGCGTTAGGTTATGGTCCAGTAATACCACCTTTCGATCCAGTATGTAGAGAAGGAGCAGTACGAAGAACAATACAGGGCTGTACACAGTGGATAATTTTTGTATCAGATGGCAATGATTTTGATTCAGAGAGTATCACATGGCCAGCAGATGATATTGTAAACTGTATGGACTTTGATCCAACAGCACCAACATGGACGGAAGTAGCCTGTGATCTAGTAGGATACACAGTAGAAAGTGATACGCTTAATTTTGAAGATGGAGCATGTTTCAAAGTGTTGAATAACTACAAAGTAATAGACTGGTGTACGTATGAGTCAAACTTGACACAAGAGTTCATGTTGAATGGTGGATTTGAAACTGGAGATTTGACGGATTGGACTGAGGTAAATACAGGACCAACATTTAATATACTTTCATGTCCAGGAGCAGGACTGACTAATGATTTTTGGGGAGACCCAGATGTAGACCCAGTACCACCTTTTGAAGGAGATTGCATGTTAGCCTATCCATTCACCCCGTTAGGCGCTGGAGCTTCAACAAATTCTTTGTGTACAAGTGTTACGTTACCTGTTAATTGTAGTCAAACAATATTTAGCTGGCATCATTGGATAGCGTATGATTTAGTAGGTACAACGGCCACATTGCCAAGAATGTTAGAGGTTGTGGTAAATGATAATACTATATATAGTTATTCAGCGCCAGTAGGAGGATTAGAGAGCGGAACAGGTTGGTTGCCAAATCAATTAGATATAAGTGGATTTCATGGTCAGGATGTAGATATCTGCTTTAACATAAGCGTACCAGATGACGTTGCGTTTTTACCAGCATTGGTAGTATTAGACGGAATCAGCATAGAAAGTACACCTTGCGAAACAGGCGTATACGAATGGACACAAGTTATTAAATTGATAGATACGGATGATCCAACAGTAGAGATGACAAGTGACACATGTTTTGCAGTAAATACAGATTGTACAAGTGATGCGATTACCTTAACAGCAGTAGGAGATGACAATGGCGACTGTGCAAGCGAATGGTTAAAGTGGGATGTAAGTGTAGATTTATGGAGTGATTGGACAGCAGATTATACTTATACAAGTTTTACAACATCAAACTCGCCAAACTACATAGCAGCGACAGCACGAGGAGAAGAAGTATCAATAGAGATACCAGCAGGTGTATCAGTAAGTAAGGTGCCGCACAGAATAGTGATGCAAGTAAGTGATGGTTGTGGAAATGTAAGTAGTGTAACCTTCTACATAGAGATAACAGACAAGAAGAAGCCAACCCCATACTGCTTAAACTTAAGTTCGGCAGTAATGGCAAATGGAGAAGTAGACTTATGGGCAATAGATTTTGATAGAGGAAGTTTTGATAACTGTACGGCAGAAGAGGCGATGTTATTTACATTTACTCAGGTACCACCACCAGCAAGGAATGATGATTTCTATGCAAGTGTAGCGAAACCACCAATTGGATCAAATACAAATGGATGGTATGATGCAACATACTGGTTCTACAATACGAAGACAGGGGAGTATGCGATGGACTTTGGCCCAGACATTGACATTTGGGTACCAGCAGACAGAACAGCAGGAAGAACCTTTGATTTAGCAGCGATAGATACCGCGGATGCAGATGGTATGATATTATTACCAATGTATGCCTGGGATGAATGTGGCAACTACGATTACTGTAATGTAAACCTAAGATTGATCAACAATCAAGGAGCATCAAGAGCAGCAATTGCTGGGACGATATTAACAGAAGATGGAAGAAATGTACCATCAGTAAATATCAATTTGGATAATGCTATAGTGTCTAACAATAAAGTATCGTCAACAGATACAGATGGACATTATGCCTTCATGGACAATGCGATGTATTCTGATTATAGTGTTAAAGGCGAGAAGAATGATGATTACCTAAATGGAGTAAGTACGTTGGATATAGTAATGATCCAAAGACATGTATTAGGAGTTAATCAGCTGGATAGCGGTTACAAGATGATAGCAGCAGATGTAAACAATGATGAGAGTGTATCAGGTATTGATTTGATAGAGTTAAGAAAGTTAATCTTAGGCATCTACAATGAATTACCACAAAATGATAGCTGGAGATTTGTATCAAGCAGTTCAAGCATGAATGCAAGTAATCCATGGCCATTTACAGAGACAAGAGACATCTATGATTTAGATCAGGATATGATGGATGAGAACTATGTAGGTATTAAGATAGGAGATGTAAACAATACGGTAACGCTTAGTTTAAATGGGTCACAGGTAGATTCAAGAAGTGGAAGAAGCATAGAATTGGAAATTGCACCACAGACATATGAAGCAGGATCAGTAATTGAGTTAGAAGTAAGATCATCAAACTTCGAAGCAGTTAGTGGATACCAGTACAGCATGGAGCTAGGTAGTTTAGAATTTGTAGGAGTAGAATCAGGAGTGTTAGAAATGAATGAATCTAACTTTGTACAAAATGGAACTACCCTAAGAAGTTCATGGAATTCAAACGAAGCAGTAAATGCAAGTACTTCAGAAGTGTTGTATACATTGATACTAAAAGCAACAGAAGAAGGAAGGACTACAGAGTTAAGCATCAACGATTCACAGTTGAGATCGGAAGCATATGTCGGATCTAACTTAGAAGCTGTACATGTGGTATTAAGAGGAGCAGAAGACAAGTATGCATTGTATCAGAACGAACCAAATCCGTTTAGAGATAACACGACAATCGGATTTGAGATAGCAGAATCATCCGACGTAACACTGACAATATTTGATGTAACCGGAAAGTTACTACACAGAGTAACAGGAAGTTATTCAAAAGGATACAACGAAGTAGTATTAACAAATGAAGACTTAAATCTTACAGGAGTAATGTATTACAAGTTGGAAAGTGGAGAATATAGTGAGACGAGGAAGATGATAATGATAAAGTAATAATAAAGAAACGAAGGCGTGGGAGTGGTTGCCCATGCTGGGTTTATTGATCGGGGGCCGTTCTGCTGGAGAGTGGAATGGCCATTTTAAGAGATCAAAAAGGAACCAAAGAACTAAAAAAATAATCTGCGAAGGAGTGGTTGCCTAAGCAGTATTGATCGGGGGTCGTTTCATATCTAGTATGAAGCGACTTTTTTTTATAAGGCAAATTAGATGAATGGTAGTATTTTGTATATAAAAAATAATTTACGTTAAATGTTGGTTGTTAGATATTTAAGTTTAAATTTGTTCATGTAACATTAAAGATGTCACATAATTAACTAAATTTAATACGTCAACCAACTTGTTAAATACCATTCTAAACTGCACGTTCAGCTGTAGTTATCGCCTATTGTATCAATTGGTTTTCATATTAATTTTTTAAAATAAATAGATAAGATTTAAATATTATCTAAATTTTTAACTCGATTAATTAAAATAATGATAACCAAACAAAAACTACGATTTTCGATTTACAGTATTATTCTTTTATTTTCTTTTACATTTTCAAGTGAGCTTGCCGCACAAGAATCTATTCCAGATGCATTAATCATGGATAATTTTAGTATTGTCTTAAATGATGAAATAGACTTAAAAGAAGTATACCAAATAGATGTATCACATTATTCATCTATAATGGTAGATCAAGAAAGTACAGATGAATTTTTTGCAAATTATGCAAAAGAAAACATAATGTATTCGGTTGATATGGCATCTAAAGTTTTCACGCTTAATCTAATCCGTAATCAAGCTACCGAAGGATGGAATATTGAAGAATGGAACAACTATCTAAAAGCAAATTAAGAACCCACGAATGATGACAATTATGAAAAACATAAAATTATATATTGCAACAATAGCATTATTGTTTGGTTTTTTTGGTGTAAATGCACAATCTATAACGACTCTCTTTGCTTCTAATAATGGAGGGTCCATCGGCGGTGCTGTATATTTTGATGTCATGCCAACAACTAACATAATTACTGTCTCTGGTTTTGACATAAATACCAGTGAGGCCATTGGAACTCCATTCTCTATGGATATTTATACTAAACCTGGTACATATGTTGGATCAACGGGAGATATGTCACTTTGGACTTTAGTTGCTACAGGAACAGGAATTTCAGCAGGAGATGATAATCCAAGTGCAGTTAGTTTAACAACCTCTTTTGATATAGGCTGTCCAGTGACTGGAATATCGTTAGTTTTAACAGATGCGGGTCATGATTATACAAATGGAAATGGAGTAAATCAAAATTATTCCAATGCAGATTTAAGTCTGAGTTTAGGTGCTGGCTCTAATACACCATTTTCTCTTGGTGTATTTTCACCAAGAGTATGGAATGGTACTATTAATTATACCGTTGGAGGTCCTATAACGGCAACTACATTTACAGCTCCTGCTGGAGTATGTGTAAATGCCGGAGTACAAACAGGTCTTGGAGGTGGATTACCTACAGGAGGCGTATATTCTGGACCAGGTGTTACGGATAATGGAAATGGAATGACATTTAGTTTTGATCCTGCAGTTGCGGGTATTGGAACGCATACATTAATATACACTGCTGGAGGATGTCCTGCTATGGATGATATCGTCGTTTGCTCAGCACCTCTGGCAATGTTTACTGCACCTGCAGACTTATGTATAAATGCAGGTAATCAAACAGGACTATCTGGAGGAACTCCTACTGGAGGGGTATACTCGGGCACTGGAGTCACAGATGATGGCAATGGAATGACTTATAGTTTTAATCCGGCAACAGCAGGAGCAGGAACCCACACAATTACATATACAGTATCGGGAGCCTCAGCAATGGACGATGTAGAAGTTTTTGCTGCACCCGTTGTAGCGTTTACAGCCTTGCCAGATTTATGTGAAGATTCTGGAAATCAAACTGGTCTAGGTGGAGGAACACCTACTGGTGGAGTTTATTCTGGAACTGGTGTTACTGATGATGGCAATGGAATGACCTATAGTTTTGATCCCGCGACGTCAGGTCAAGGTACTTTTACACTTCAATACAATGTAACTGATGCTAACGGATGTACTGGTTTAGCTAGTGATGATGTCGTAGTAAATGCGCCATTGGCTATGATTGCAGGAGTCTGTGAATGTACCCTCAATACAACTACTGGATTAATAGAATCAACAGTAGAGATTTCAGGGTTTTCAGGTGGAGATACAGGATCTGCATATACATTGGCAACGGATTTTGGGATGTTGGATAATACCAGCCCTATGGCCGGAGATGTAGTAACATTAAATTTAGGAACTGTTGGTGGAGCATATACGCTTACTTTAACAGATGCTAATGGATGCGAGTTCGAAATTATGTCTACATGTACGTCTTGTGAGTTTGGATATGGTGGAGCAGGAGGATTTGGAATCTTAGACCCTTGCAGTTGCAATGGAGATCAATCAGCTAATGGTGCAGCAGACGGTACTTTTTCTGAAACAGTAGAAGTTACAGGTCCTACAGGATTTATGTTGGTAGTCGGTTTAGCATCTACTGGATTGATAAACGTACCTGCAAATACAATGATACCAGAAACTAGCCCAGGTATTTACCAATTAAGTTTTAATCATTTAGATTTAGTAGGATATACAATTGTGGTCGAGGCAATAATTGGAGGAATTAATGTTCCAGTGTTAGATGTTGCAGGAAATCCAATTACAGTTTCGAATGTATGTGAATACCCAGTAATGGATGAGACCTTTTTGGCTGGATTTCAGCGGGATTTTTGTTTCAATGAAGATGAATTAAGCTTAAACGGTTTAATAACTGAGGTTAATGGAAATCCTGGAGTTGGCACCGTTACATTAAATACTTCGATAAGCAATGGCGGAATAGCAATAACTTCTATTGATCCTGCATCTTTGGGTAATGGAACCTATCAAGTGTATTTTAATTTTGACGGAAGTTTTGTGAGTAATACAGGTGGAACTTTAGCCGATCCAGCATATCCAGGTTGCTTAACTTTTGTGTCTACTCAAATTGAAGTTGGCGGAGGAGAAGCTTTAAGTTGTAATGATCATGTAACGGTAAGCGTTACCGATATGTGTGAATTAGACATTACTTCTCAAATGTTTTTAGAAGGAGAGACAGCACCTCAATTTATGAGTGTTGCTGTTTTGGATGGTGCTGGTATGCCAATTGATTTAACTGATGCTTCTGCATTTGCTGGTCAGACGTTAAATTACGAAGTAACTGATGATTGCTCTGGATACACGTGTTGGGGCTTAATAACAATCGAAGACAAACTAGATCCAAGTTTTGCAGGTTGTGGCTGTCCAGTTGATGGATTTACAGGAGGTGGATCTACAAGAGCGGATTACCTAGAAGATTGTACGCTTAAGTGTTACCAGATTGATCATTTAAGAAACGGTCTAGAAGATGTACTAAGCAGAAGCTGTAACTATTTAATGAATGGAGATGCCGCAGCACCACAAGTAAATGATAACTGTGGAAATGAAGGTCAGGTAACATACAATGACGAATTAATAGAAACGGATGAATGTGGCGTTTGGAAATACAGAAGAAATTTCCAATTAACTACAACAAAATTTAATGAGGCAACAGGAGGAAACGAAACAGTAGTTGTAGACGAGTGTACCTACGAATGGTTTGTAGATTCATATACGACGGCTTCAACCTTTGAGTTAAATGCAATAGATGATTTAGCAGCTGCAACAATAGATGATGCTTTGATGGATATCTTTTTACCAGTATCATACATAGAGACTACCTGTGGTTTTGATCCAACCCCAGATAATTTAGTAGCAGCGTTTGATCAGCCAGGGAATCCTGCGCCATCAGGAGATGCAACAAATACAGTTGGCAATATCAATGTAGTAGAAAACAATGAAGGAATACCATATGGATACCCATTTTACTGGGCAAAAGGGGACAGATGTAATTTCCATCCTCAAGCGATAAACACAGAGATCTGCAATATCAATGCCGGCTATACGGACAGTGATTTAGAGAGTTGTGGTTTTGATTGCAAAGGAAATCAAAAGACCTTGCGAACATGGACAATCTTAGACTGGTGTACGCATGAGACAATCGAGTGGACACAGTTGATAAAAGCAGTAGATTTAGCGGCACCACAGATTGCAGCACAAGATTTAACATTAAGCGTAGATCCATGGGAATGTGAAGTAGATGCAAATTTACCTTTCCCAACTTTATTGCATGATAACTGTGACGGTCCAATCACATGGACGATCAGTAATCAGCAAGGAGTAACGGTAAGCGGAGATATGACAGCAGGTTATGTGGGATTAGGATTGGATAAGACAATGCCAGGCCAACCATACATATTCCAATATGTAGCAACAGATTGTTGTGGTAATGCATCACAGCCGTACAATGTAAATGTAACGGTAGTAGATGTAAGTCCACCAGTACCAGTAACAAAAGAGAATATAGTAATTAGCTTAACGAGCATAGCACCAGATTTTGATGGTATTGCAAAGATATATGCAAAAGACTTGGATGATGGAAGTTATGATGGCTGTAGTGAAGTACATTTAGAGATCAGAAGAATAGGAGATAACTGTGGAATATTAGGAAATACAACATACAATAATAATGGAGATGCAGATGATGATAAAGATGATCCAGACAATGGAGAGTATGTAAAATTCTGTTGTGATGATTTAGAAGATGATGGTAATGGAGGCCAAGTAGGACTAATAAATGTAGAGTTACGAGTATGGGATGATGCGAACATGAATGGCATCTTCGGAGATGTAGTAGATGGCCATTCAGATAATTACAATACAAGTTGGTCAACAGTAAGAGTGGAGGATAAATTACCACCTGTACCAGTATGTCCAGCGAACTTGATCTTACCATGTGATATGGACAAAGAGGATTTGAATATGACAGGGACGCCAGTATTTTATGGTACCTGTGATTTGATACCATGGGATAGCACATATATGGATGTATATGCGACGAAGCGATTGACAGATGCGATGGAGTTAAATGATCCATTGGCAGCGTTGGGATATGGTCCAGTAATACCACCTTTCGATCCAGTATGTAGAGAAGGAGCAGTACGAAGAACGATCCAAGGCTGTACACAGTGGATAATTTTTGTATCAGATGGCAATGATTTTGATTCAGAGAGTATCACATGGCCAGCAGATGATATTGTAAACTGTATGGACTTTGATCCAACAGCTCCAACATGGACAGAAGTAGCCTGTGATCTAGTAGGATACACAGTAGAAAGTGATACGCTTAATTTTGAAGATGGAGCATGTTTCAAAGTGTTGAATAACTATAAAGTAATAGACTGGTGTACGTATGAGTCAAACTTGACACAGGAGTTCATGTTGAATGGTGGATTTGAAACTGGAGATTTGACGGATTGGACTGAGGTAAATACAGGACCAACATTTAATATACTTTCATGTCCAGGAGCAGGACTGACTAATGATTTTTGGGGAGACCCAGATGTAGACCCAGTACCACCTTTTGAAGGAGATTGCATGTTAGCCTATCCATTCACCCCGTTAGGCGCTGGAGCTTCAACAAATTCTTTGTGTACAAGTGTTACGTTACCTGTTAATTGTAGTCAAACAATATTTAGCTGGCATCATTGGATAGCGTATGATTTAGTAGGTACAACGGCCACATTGCCAAGAATGTTAGAGGTTGTGGTAAATGATAATACTATATATAGTTATTCAGCGCCAGTAGGAGGATTAGAGAGCGGAACAGGTTGGTTGCCAAATCAATTAGATATAAGTGGATTTCATGGTCAGGATGTAGATATCTGCTTTAACATAAGCGTACCAGATGACGTTGCGTTTTTACCAGCATTGGTAGTATTAGACGGAATCAGCATAGAAAGTACACCTTGCGAAACAGGCGTATACGAATGGACACAAGTTATTAAATTGATAGATACGGATGATCCAACAGTAGAGATGACAAGTGACACATGTTTTGCAGTAAATACAGATTGTACAAGTGATGCGATTACCTTAACAGCAGTAGGAGATGACAATGGCGACTGTGCAAGCGAATGGTTAAAGTGGGATGTAAGTGTAGATTTATGGAGTGATTGGACAGCAGATTATACTTATACAAGTTTTACAACATCAAACTCGCCAAACTACATAGCAGCGACAGCACGAGGAGAAGAAGTATCAATAGAGATACCAGCAGGTGTATCAGTAAGTAAGGTGCCGCACAGAATAGTGATGCAAGTAAGTGATGGTTGTGGAAATGTAAGTAGTGTAACGTTCTACATAGAGATAACAGACAAGAAGAAGCCAACCCCATACTGCTTAAACTTAAGTTCGGCAGTAATGGCAAATGGAGAAGTAGACTTATGGGCAATAGATTTTGATAGAGGAAGTTTTGATAACTGTACGGCAGAAGAGGCGATGTTATTTACATTTACTCAGGTACCACCACCAGCAAGGAATGATGATTTCTATGCAAGTGTAGCGAAACCACCAATTGGATCAAATACAAATGGATGGTATGATGCAACATACTGGTTCTACAATACGAAGACAGGGGAGTATGCGATGGACTTTGGCCCAGACATTGACATTTGGGTACCAGCAGACAGAACAGCAGGAAGAACCTTTGATTTAGCAGCGATAGATACCGCGGATGCAGATGGTATGATATTATTACCAATGTATGCCTGGGATGAATGTGGCAACTACGATTACTGTAATGTAAACCTGAGATTGATCAACAATCAAGGAGCATCAAGAGCAGCAATCGGAGGAGATATCGTAACAGAAGATGGAAGAAATGTACCATCAGTAAATATCAATTTGGATAATGCTCTAGTGTCTAACAATAAAGTATCGTCAACAGATACAGATGGACATTATGCCTTCATGGACAATGCGATGTATACGGATTATAGTGTAAAAGGCGAGAAGAATGATGACTACCTAAATGGAGTAAGTACGCTGGATATAGTAATGATCCAAAGACATGTATTGGGAGTTAATCAGCTGGATAGTGGCTACAAGATGATAGCAGCAGATGTAAATGGAGATGAGAGTGTATCAGGCATAGATTTGATAGAGTTAAGAAAGTTAATCTTAGGCATCTACAATGAATTACCACAAAATGATAGTTGGAGATTTGTATCAAGTGGATCAAGCATGAATGCAGTCAATCCATGGCCATTTACAGAAACTAGAGACATCTTGGATTTAGATCAGGATATGATGGATGAGAACTATGTAGGAGTTAAGATAGGAGATGTAAATGGAACAGTAGATCTTAGCTTAGCGGGATCACAGGTAGATTCAAGAAGTGGAAGAAGCATAGAATTGGAAATTGCACCACAGACATACGAGGCAGGATCAGTAATTGAGTTAGAAGTAAGATCATCAAACTTCGAAGCAGTTAGTGGATACCAGTACAGCATGGAGCTAGGTAGTTTAGAATTTGTAGGAGTAGAATCAGGAGTGTTAGAAATGAATGAATCTAACTTTGTACAAAATGGAACTACCCTAAGAAGTTCATGGAATTCAAACGAAGCAGTAAATACAAGTACTTCAGAAGTGTTGTATACATTGATACTAAAAGCAACAGAAGAAGGAAGGACTACAGAGTTAAGCATCAACGATTCACAGTTGAGATCGGAAGCATATGTCGGATCTAACTTAGAAGCTGTACATGTGGTATTAAGAGGAGCAGAAGACAAGTATGCATTGTATCAGAACGAACCAAATCCGTTTAGAGATAACACGACAATCGGATTTGAGATAGCAGAATCATCCGACGTAACACTGACAATATTTGATGTAACCGGAAAGTTACTACACAGAGTAACAGGAAGTTATTCAAAAGGATACAACGAAGTAGTATTAACAAATGAAGATTTAAATCTTACTGGCGTAATGTATTACAAGTTAGAGAGTGGAGACTACAGTGAGACGAAGAAGATGATAATGATAAAATAATTCAAAATATAACTAAGGTATAGTTGTGGTTATCTATACCGAAGTTTATTGATCGGGGGCCGTTCCGCTGGAGAGTGGAATGGCCATTTTAAGAGATCAAAAAGGAACCAAAGAACTAAAAAAATAATCTGCGAAGGAGTGGTTGCCTAAGCAGTATTGATCGGGGGTCGTTTCATAGTGATATGGAACGACTTTTTTATTAGTACTTTCCATATTTACTGACATTAATTTTGGCTGCAACAATTTTGAAAATTGCTATCCATTTGATAACATTATAGTTTGAAAGAATTTGTTGGGATCATCCTTGTTCAAGCTGCATCATTTTCAATTGATCTATTCTACCAATTTTGCTATTTTTAGTTTACAAAATTAAACAAGAATGGAACGTTCAGATAGCATTATCATAGGAACTGGTATGGGTGGTTTGGCAACGGCTTTAAATCTGTTGCGAGCAGGTCATAAAGTTATTATGTTCGAACAACATTATGTTCCAGGTGGCTGGGCACATAGTTTTGTGAAGGAGGGTTATAAGTTTAGTCCAGGGGTTCATTTTGTTGGACACTTACACGAAGGAGGTAAGGGTAGAGAGACATATGAAAAACTAGGCGTAGCAAATGATATGATCTTTTTTAGACAAAATGAAAAGGGGTATGATTATAATATTGTAGGTGACGATCATTTTAAAATGCCAGCAGGCGTACCGAACCTAAAAAATGCGTTAAGTGAAAAATATCCTCATGAGGCAAGGAGAATTGGCAAATATCTTAACTTTTCTGAAAAAGTATTTGATCAATTATTCAAAGCTATAGAACCAAAAGAAAAAATATCTGATTATTTACTACTTCCTTGGAGAACGAGACACATTGGAAGAATGGGGTGGTGGAAGTTGAGCACTATTTTGGATTTCTATTTAAAAGATCCAATAGTAAAAACTCATCTCAGTTTACAATGTGGGAATTATGGATTGCCTCCATTTTTAGCGCCTTTTGCGGTACATTGTATAGTTTCTAATCATTGTATGGCAGGTACTTCATATCCCAGAGGAAGCGGATCAGGTATTGTAAAAGCTTTCACCAAAAATATAAAAGCTCTTGGAGGAGAGATAATTACATCTGCACCTGTTAAGAGAATATTACTTTCTGATGTCAATGGAAGTAAAACCGCAATAGGTATAGAGTTGGAAGCGGGAGAAAAATATTACGCTAAAAATATTATTTCAAATGCAGATCCCAATATTACATACAATCGATTATTAGGCCAAGAAAACATTTCTAAAAAATTAACAAAGAAATTAAGCTCAACTAAATATTCTGCGGCTGCCTTGAATTTATTTTTAGTAGTTGATTTGGATTTGCGAAAGTATGGAATGGATAGTGGAAATATTTGGTATAGTTCTATTCCTGATTTAAATAAGGTTTACGTAGAATTCACTAAAAAAGATATACTCGAAACAGAAGAATTTCCTGCAATGTTTATCACTTCACCTACATTGAAAGACCCAGTATCTTATGACGGAAAATATCATACACTGGAACTAATCGTTTTTTGCCACTATCATAGTTTTGAAGAATATCGTGAAACCAAATATGGAAGCCGAGGAATGGACTATGAAGAATACAAACATCGTATTTCACTAAAGATGGTAAAAACATTGGAAAAGGTTTTACCGGGAGTTTCCAGTAAAATAAAGTTAATGGAGCTTGGCACCCCCAATTCTGCTCAACATTACGTAAAAGCCACAGATGGAAATTGTTACGGACCAGATAAGGTTTTATCACAAGTTGGACCATTTACCTATAAAGTAAAAACTGAAATTGAGAACTTATATATGACGGGTGCCGCAACTTACGCTCATGGCCTTATAGGTGCAGTGGACTCCGGAATAAATACAGCAGCTGCTATTTTGAACTGTAAGAGAGAGGAATTAATGGTAAATGATCAAGGTCAAAAACTAAGATTATATGATGCAGAGGATGATTCTACATGGCCGGAATCCCTTAAAAAGAAAGCTGAAGTAAAAAGAAGAAGAGCACAAAATAAATCTATGCCTTCATTAATTTTATAAACTATACTTGCTGAGTAAGAATTTTAAAGAAAGGTTTGAAAGTATCGTAGGAAAACGGTTTCTTGGAAATGAAATAACGTGTTCGTCCTGTTGTATTTTCAGATTTAGAATTACTAATGTCTATTCTATTTTTAAGATTTTGAGCAGTGCCTTTATTCCCATCTATGATATGGACATGTGCAGGTATTAGACTTTTAATAATATTTCGATAAAAGATAAAATGCGTACAACCTAATACCAGGTTCTCATAACACTCCCAATTGATTTTAGCAAATTGCTTTATTAAATAGTTACGGACATTTAAATTATTAAACTGATTGGCTTCGGCAAAGCCAACTAAGTTTTGAAGAGATAATAAATCAACTTTATTTTTGGCATTTAGCGATTTGATTAGACTATTAAGTTTTTCTTCTTTCAGTGTAAAGTTAGTAGCACAGACCAAAATTCTTTTTTTGGTACGACTATCAACGGCAATCTTCACTGCAGGTTCCATGCCAATTATTGGAAAATTATAATGAGAACGCAAAATTTTGATAGATGCACTTGTTGCTGTATTACAAGCTAAAACAAGTGCTTTGATATTCATGTCAAATAAAAAATTAACGGCATCTTTAACAAGAAGCGTAATTTCCTTTTTAGACTTTGTTCCATAAGGAGCATTTTCCGAATCAGCAAAATAAATGAAACTCTCTTGCGGCATGATTTTACGTGATTCATTTAAAACACTTAAGCCACCTATTCCACTATCAAAAAAAGCAATTTTCTTTTTAGACATTAGTACTCATAATAAAAGTAAAGATCATAAATTTCTAATTACTTAACGTTGCTTTATTTAAAAATATAAAACTCTCAATATCTTTAGAGATATAAGAACACGTATTTAATAATCAAACGAATAATAATGGCAGATCAGGATTCATATATTCTTGGAACAGAGTGGGAAGAACTTCATAGATTAGGATTACAGCATCAGGTTTGGGCTTCTGAGGCAAAAAGATCATGGGATTTGGCGGGGTTCACCAAAGGACAAACAATTCTTGATCTTGGCTCAGGCCCTGGATTTGCAACTACAGAACTGGCCTATATCGTTGGACTATCGGGTAAGGTTATTGCAGTTGATCGATCAGAGGACTACATCAATTACATAAGAACCAATCAAGTGCTTAACAAATTAAGTTTAGATCCTATTGTTAGTGATTTTGATGACCTGACATTAGAACCTAACAGTTTAGATGGAGTGTACGACAGATGGGCATTGGCTTGGATTCCTAATCCCAAAGAAATAATAAAGAAATTATATGATGCCTTGAGACCTGGAGGAGTAATGGTATTTCATGAATATTTTGATTGGTCTACCTTTCAAATACATCCAGAGAAGGAATCCTTACAACTAGGGATAAGTGCTGCTTTAAAGAGTTTTAAAGATTATGTTGGAGAAATAGATATAGGAAGAGAACTACCGGCAATATGTGAAGAGCTGGGACTTGAGATTGTCAATACAAGGCCAATGGCTAAGATGGCAAGACCACATGAATTAACTTGGGAATGGCCTTATAGTTTTTTAAATCTTTACTTACCTAAAATTGTTGATATGGGATACGCAACTGCCGACCAAGTTTCTGATGCACTAAAAGAATTTGATGAATTATCCTCCAATCCTAATTCTATAATTTTATGCCCGATGATGATTGATGTTATTGTTAGAAAGCCTTTGTAATTATTTAGGCTATACGCTTCATGCGAAATGTTATTACGTAAACCCTATGGTATATAATCAATAATTTTGTAAATTGCACTAAAGTTAAAATATTTGTTATTTTTATATTCTCTAAATGTAACTTTATATGAGCCCTAAAATTGTCACTGCAATAAGAATATTATTTGGAGTATTTTGTTTGATTTTCGGAATCAATAAATTCGTAGGGTTTTTAGCTTTCCCACCTATTCCTGGAGATGGAGGTACACTGATTGGCATATATGCCACTTCTGGTTTCCTAAAGATCATTGGAGTCATGGAGATATTAGGAGGTTTGGCCCTTTTGGCTAATAAATATGTACCAATGGCTTTAACTTTTATGATAGCAATAATGTTTAATGCACTGCTCTTTCATCTCTTACATGATCCACCAAACTCCATGGGAGCCGCGCTTGGATTCATCATGGGAATGATATTAGTATTTAATTATAAAGCAAGATTTGCAAGTTTACTCAGTCCTTAACATAAAAAAACACCCAATTTTATTTAAGGTAATTATTCCTGATTGGAATGATTGCCTTTTTTGTTGGATGCGGCTAAATAAGTATTCTTTTCTATTCATAATAGATGCTTTATATTTGCCAACTATCATATGTTTATGAATAAAGTACTTAGCAGTATTCCGAAACTTAAGAATTTAGAAAGTAACAATTTTTTCCTTATTGCTGGACCATGTGCCATTGAAGGGGAAAAAATGGCTTTGGACATAGCTCAAGAGATAAAATCAATTACTGAGGAATTAAAAATCCCGTACATATTTAAAGGGTCTTATAGAAAAGCCAATAGGTCAAGCTTAAATTCTTTCACTGGAATCGGTGATGCAAAAGCATTGGATATACTTGGTAAAGTATCGAGTGATTTAGAATTGCCTACGCTTACCGACATCCATTCTGATGAGGAGGCGGCAGTAGCAGCAAATGTTGTAGATGTCTTGCAAATTCCTGCTTTCTTGTGCAGGCAGACATCACTTTTATTAGCGGCAGCTAAAACAAACAAAACTGTAAATATTAAGAAGGGACAATTCTTGAGCCCTGAAGCAATGAAATTTGCAATTGAAAAAGTTAGATCCGTTCATCATAATGTTATGGTAACTGAGCGTGGGAATAACTTTGGATATAATGATATGATAGTTGATATGAGATCTATTCCTATTATGAAAACGTTTGAGGCCCCAGTGATAATGGATGTAACTCATGCATTGCAGCAGCCTAATCAATCTTCAGGTGTTACAGGAGGTAGACCCGAAATGATTGCAACAATCGCTAAATCTTCAATAGCAGCAGGAGCAGATGGTATTTTTATAGAGACGCACTCAGATCCTTCTTCCGCTAAGTCAGATGGCGCAAATATGCTTCCACTTAGTCAATTGAAAGAGTTGCTGGTTCAACTAGTAAAAATTAGAAAGGCAGTAATTTAAGATATGGATTTACAGATTGAAATCTCCCTTTTTCCAGAAGAATTAGATGATACAAAATGCATTAAAGAAAAAATTAAGCAAAAACTTCCAAAAGGAGTTAGACTTAATAATTATCAGCTAAAAAGAAAGTCTATTGATGCCCGTCAAAGAAAAGTTGTCTTTAGATTATTATATATAATAAATTCGGAATCTGATTTAAATCCCTCCATACATTTTAGAGAACGTGAGATAACGCAGAGTGGCAAGACAATACACATTGTAGGTGCTGGACCAGCAGGTTATTTTGCAGCACTGGAAGCAATAAAATTGCGCTGTAAACCAATACTTTATGAGCGCGGAAAAGATGTCAGAGAAAGGAGAAGAGACTTAAGATCTATACAGCAAGAAGGCATCGTTGATCCACACAGTAATTATTGTTTTGGAGAGGGTGGTGCGGGAACGTATTCGGATGGTAAGCTATATACGCGCTCTTATAAACGAGGGAAGATAAAAGATGTCCTGGAGATTTTGGTAGAGCATGGAGCTAATCCAGAAATATTAACAGATGCACATCCTCATATCGGTTCGAATAAATTACCAAATATTATAGCGGATTTAAGAGAAACAATTTTGCGTTTAGGTGGTGAAATTCATTTTAATCAATTCGTAACTGATATTTATATCGAGGAAGACAAAGTAGTTGCTTTTGGTACGGATAATGGGAATAAAATAAAATGCGATAATTTGGTACTGGCAACGGGACATTCCGCACGAGATATTTTTAATCTTCTGTATTCTAAAAATATTAGAATAGAAGCAAAACCATTTGCCTTAGGTGTCCGGATAGAACATCCTCAATCAATGATTGATGAACTTCAATATAAGCAGAATCCTCGTCACGAAAACTTACCAGCTGCTCCTTATAGTTTGGCTTGTCAAATTGATGACTTAGGTGTCTTTTCTTTTTGCAATTGTCCCGGAGGACTTATAGTTCCAGCAGCAACTAGTCCCGGAGAGATTGTTGTTAATGGCATGAGTCTCTCTAGACGTAATTCTAAATTTGCGAACTCTGGATTCGTCACAGCTATAGAATTGGACGAATTAGAAAAACATGGTTACAAAGGAATATTTGCTGCCTTAGATTTTCAAAAAGAAGTAGAACAAAGCGTCTTCAAAAATGGAGATGGATCACAGATGGCACCTGCCCAAAGGGTTGGAGATTTTATTAGGGGTATTAAATCTACGGAACTTAATGATAGTTCATATATTCCTGGAGTATATAGTGCCGAATTGCATAAAATATTGCCAAATTTTGTTTACGAGCGACTAAGAAAAGGATTGATAGTTCTTGGTAGAAAAATGAAAGAATTTGACAGTAACTTAGGACAAATCGTTGCGGTTGAAAGTAGAACAAGTAGCCCTATACGAATACCTCGTGACCCTAAAACAAAAATGCATCCAGAAGTTAAGGGACTATATCCATGTGGAGAAGGAGCTGGCTATGCAGGTGGGATTTTGTCCGCAGCAATGGATGGGCAAAATGTTGTAAGAGCTATAGCAACTGACCATTAATTATAACTTGACTAAAAAAATCAACTTATATTTATTTAAATTCCATGCTAGTTTAAATCCTTTTCTAAATATTTCAAAATAGCTTTATAAATTTCATTCCCTAAAAGTCGATGGCCATATCTCTCAGTTATGATCAATTCCGCATTATTCCAAGCTTCAGCAATATCTATACTTTTTTCATATGGTAGTACCAAATCATCCTTTGCATGAATTATAAGCCCTGGAATATTAATATTTTGAGCAAGTAGTGTTCCGTCAAATTTATCGATTTCATCTTTGTATTTCATTTTGAAATATGCCAGGTAGTTTTGTCGTGAATGTTTTGACAATTTTAATGTTTCAAAAAACACATTAATA
Organism: Caprella mutica; assembly: GCA_947561585.1. Taxonomy (NCBI): domain Eukaryota; kingdom Metazoa; phylum Arthropoda; class Malacostraca; order Amphipoda; family Caprellidae; genus Caprella; species Caprella mutica. Next base: position 28,132 of record CANNZV010004854.1, read on the forward strand.
GGAGAACGTATCGATCCAGTAGGTGCAAGAATAATTGCTTTGCTTAAACTTTTTAGATCAAAATTAGAAAGCGCAAATAGCCCGGCATAACCACCAGCAGAATGGGCAATCAATATATCGATGTTGTTATCTAATATTACTTTTTTAGCGGCATTAGCATAAAGTTTCATGTCAAAAGAAATTCCAGTTGAATTACCATGTGCTGGGGCATCGATACAGTGGCAGTCGTAACCTTGAAGTAATAATTTTTCAACATATTTTTTCCAACGGGAACTATTGCTTTCCCATCCGTGTAACATCAAGATTGACTTTTTATATTTCATTATTTCTCTGTCACAAAACCAACTGTATAATCTAATAGTATTACCCAATTGCTTAAATGAGGATTGCTCGCTTTTTGCTAACCATTTGTGTTGCCAGCTTTGCATTGGCTTGGGGCGTGGTTTGCTGAGAAGTGCATGTGACAAAGCTGCGCCTTTCGATGCGGAAAATAGATTAATAAGATCTACATACCTGCCCAAAACCAATAGAAGTATCTTTTGTAACATGACTTATATAAATAGTTAAGAACCTGCAAGGTATTGTTTCTAAATTATTGACAAAAATTAAACACCAAAACAATCCACATAATCCTATATTTGCGCCGTCAAGTTAATCTGAGAAGAATGAAAAATACAGCGGACCTAATTGGTAGAGTTTTTATATCATTAATGTTTTTATATGAAGCATTTGATTCTTTGGTCTTTTATAGCCAGACCAAAGAAACATTAAGTCTTTATGGGATTACTTGGGCCCAAGATTTCATAATGGTAGTTGCTATTGCTTTTCTTTTAATTGGTGCAACATTGGTCTTAATAGGATATTATGCAAACATTGGTGCATTATTACTACTCTTATATTGGATTCCTTTTACGTTTATTGTTTACTCTTTTTGGAATGATCCGGCAGATTTGATGCGTATCAGTGCCATGTACTTTATGCGTAATATGGCTCTTGCAGGTGGACTACTAATATTAGTTGTTAATGGATCTGCGAAATATAGCATCAATAGAATAATTCACGTTATGAGATTACCTAGTTAAATTATGAATCCTATTAAACTAAAATATGATTGGTTGTTATTTGATCTTGATAATACCTTGCTTGATTTTCATAAAAGCTCTGTAATTGCATTTGATGCCTTGTTTGATGAATTAGCAATAGAAAAAAGAGAACATTATTACAAGCTGTATTCTGCAATTAATTATCACATTTGGCATGAATTGGAATTGGGACTGATTGATCAAGTCGAGCTAAGAGTTAAAAGATTTCAGGCTTTCTTTGATGTAATTGGTTATAATGGCGGTGGTTTAAAAGCCAATGAAATTTATCTAAGAAATATAACACTTAACAATGTTTTTGTAGAAGGGGCTAAAGATATTTTAGATAAGCTTAAGCCTTGTTTTAATTTAGCAATTATTACAAATGGACTAAAGGAAGCTCAAAGACCAAGACTAACTAATTCTGGACTAATTGATTATTTTCAAAACATTATTGTTTCAGACGAAATAGCTGTTGCAAAGCCTCAAGCTGAATTTTTTGAGCATACCTTAGCTGAAATCGATTATGCAGATAAATCACGAATATTAGTTATTGGAGACTCTCTTTTAAGCGATATCAAAGGAGCATCTGACTTTGGTCTTGATTCTTGTTGGTTTAATCCCAATGGTAAAATAAACAATACGCGCTACAATCCAAGCTTTGAAATTTCTAGTCTTAATGAATTAGATTCATTAATATAGTTAACTCTTTTAAAAAGAAATAAGCCAACCAACTTATAAATCGTCTTTCTTTATTTTTCACTGGCGGAATGCTATCTTGTCATTCATGAATGTTTTAATTGCTTCGGATAAGTTTAAAGGCTCTATGAGTGCAAGCGAAGTTTGCAACATTGTGAAATTAACTCTTCAAGAAAATTATCCCAATACTAAATTTAAATGTCAACCCATGGCAGATGGTGGTGATGGAACCATCGAAATTTTAAAAGGTCTGAAGAATTTTAAAGAAATAACAATTGAAAGTATAGACCCTCTTGGACGTAAAATTGAAAGTAGTTATATAAGTGATGGCGTCAATTCTATCATAGAATTGGCAAAGGCATCTGGGATTGCTCTCTTGACAGTGGATGAGTTAGATGTCATGAAAACCACAACCCTCGGAACTGGAAAGTTAATTGCACATGCCATAAATTCAGTAGCTGGAAATAAATTAGAAAACCTTGTATTGGCATTAGGAGGCAGTTGCACCAATGATATTGGCTTAGGTATTGCGCATGAGTTGGGATTTCGATTTTACGACAAATCAAATGTCCAGCTCATACCCTGTGGTGGAAATTTAGAACAAATAGAAAAAATTGAAAAACCGAGAAATATTTACAATGGAAAAATTAAGATCCTTTGCGATGTTGATAATCCTTTATATGGTAAAAAAGGAGCTGCCTTTGTTTTTGGACCTCAAAAAGGAGCAAGTTATGATCAAATCATACAGTTGGATAAAGGAATGACTCATATAAGCAAACTATTTTTTGAGTTATTTGGAGTGCAAATTTCTAATTTAAAAGGAGGTGGAGCTGCAGGAGGTATTGGAGCAGGAATGAAAGCACTATTCCCGAAAGTCGAATTAATTAATGGATTTGACTTTTTAAGTGATCTGATGAATTTAGAATCCCAAATAAAAGAGACAGATTTAATCATTACAGGGGAGGGAAGACTGGATAATTCTTCCTTAAATGGAAAATTGATAGGGAAGATTGGTGAACTTTGTCAAAAGCATAATAAGCCTTTAATTGCGGTTGTAGGATCTTCAAATTTGTCACTAGAAGAATTAAGTAATGCTAGTATTTCAGAAGTTATTAGTATAATAGATGTGGCAAAAACAGTTGAGGATGGTATTTTAAAAGCAAAACATTATCTACAAAAGATTGTAGCTAAAATAAAATTAGAAAGATATATTTATGATTAGGTAGGGAGAATTTGATTACAATTCTTCTCCACAATGTTTACAATGCTTAGCATCTAAATCATGATCTTCTGTCACGCAATGTTTGCAAGATTGAGTACTTTTTGGTTTACGAGATTTTACGGAGTCTATCATTTCTGCTGATACTATTCCAGTTGGTACAGCCAAAACTGCATAACCAAGGATCATGACTATAGAAGATAAAAATTGACCTAAAGAAGTAATGGGAGAGATATCTCCATAACCTACCGTTGTTAAAGTCACAATTGCCCAATATATACTTCTAGGAATGCTATCAAATTGGTCATTCCCACCAAGGCCTTCAACAATGTACATTATGGAACCAAAAATGCAAATTACTACCAAGACAAAAAATAAGAAAATCGTAATTTTAGTCCTACTTGCTTTAAGGGATTTGGATAAAACTTCTCCTTCAATAAGGAAATTTGCCATCTTAAAAATCCGAAATACCCGCATTAATCGCAATGATCTTATAACCACCAAAGATTGAGATCCTGCAAAAAATACGCTTAAAAAAGTAGGAAGTATTGACATTAAATCTACTATGCCATAAAAGCTTGTAGCGTACTTTATGGGCTTATAGACGCAGTAAAGCCGCATTGCATATTCTATGGTAAAGATAATGGTGAAGATCCATTCTGCAACAAGAAAAAGAGTATTGTACTTTTGATATTGTGGAACCGTTTCGAGCATCACTGTAATAACCGACAGTACGATTACTACCAATAATAGAATATCAAATTGTTTCCCTTTTTTAGTATCTGCTTCGAAAATAATCTCGTGCATACGTTCGCGAAGGGGATTAAATTCTATCTGATTATTCTTCTTTGACATTGTTTATTAAAGAATCTATTCGATAATTAGTTAAAATATAAAGCTAAAATGGCCTCTACAAAACTTGCGCAAAGATATAGAATAAAAATCGAGAAAATATTCGAGTCAAATTGAGCTAGTTTTTATCAAGTAAAAATGAGACTGCGCATAGAATTTTATTCAAACTATATTAATGCAAATCAGATCATTTATTAACCATAACATCCAGAAGTTTTTGTCTTTAAAAATAAATAGTGCATTATATCTTACAAACAATTTTGTAGAGTAATTTTATAGTTATAATTTCCACGGATACTACTGAATTAACTAAAATTACCTGAGAATGAAAAGATGCTTTGCAATTTTTGCGCTAATAGCCTTTGTTATTAACCTTGATGCACAAATAGAAATTACAGAATACTCCGCATCAAATTTGAATCAATTTGCAGATAATTACAACAAATACGAAGATTGGATAGAAATTTACAATAGCTCAAATACAACAATTGATATAAGTGGTTACGGCTTGTCTGATAAAGAAACCAAACCACAAAAATGGCTTTTCCCACAAGGCTCAAGGATCGCTCCAAATGATTATATAGTAGTATGGTGTTCGGGTAGAGATGAAGTGGGCAACAGCAATTATCATTCAAATTTTAAATTGAGTCAAACCAAAGGGAATGAATTTATTTTGCTTTCTGATGCTGCCGGTAATATTCTAGAATCATATAGTTATGAATTGACATTATTGGGGCATTCTAGAATTAAGGATGGAATTGACAACTGGATAATATCAACAAATCCTACACCTCGTCAAGAAAACGATCTAAGCCAAGTTTATTATTCTTACTCTGAAGCCCCTCAATTTGACCTGGCTGCTGGTTTTTATGACTCTGATGTTACGGTGGAAATTTCCAAACTGGAACAAAATTCAGTAATTAGATATACGCTAGATGGAACAGAGCCGGGTTATTCTTCAGCGATATACTCTTCTCCAATCACAATACCGAGTACGACGGTCTTAAAGGCAAGATCATTTAGTAACGATCCAAATATTTTACCTGGAAAAATTGAGTTTAAAAGTTTTTTTATTGGTGAAAAATTTAGCTTGCCAGTTTTCTCAATTGCAGCAGATCAATTACAAGAATTAGCGAATGGTGACGGAGACTTAAGACCAATTGGATCCATAGAATATTTTAGAGATGACACCTTATCTTCTAAGTCTTATGGAGAATTAAATCGTCATGGACAGGATTCTTGGGTCAACCCACAGAGGAGTTTGGATTGGGTTTCAAGAGATGAAATGGGATACTCTAGGACACTAAATGAAAGGCTTTTTTCGTATTCGGATCGAGATGATTATCAAAGATTTATGCTCCGTGCTTCTGGAGATGATAATTATCCTGCGAATGGAGACGAGGATCATATAGGTAGTGCGCACGTTAGAGATGAATATGTTCACACTTTAGCACAACAGGCTGAGATGAAGTTGGATTTGCGAGCTGTAGAACGTTGTATTGTATTTTTGAATGGGGATTATTGGGGCGTTTACAGCCCTAGAGAAAGGCCAACAGATCATGACTATACAGCTGAATATTATGATCAAGGTAAATATGATTTGCAATATATTTTAACATGGGGAGACACATGGGCAGAGTATGGAGGAGACGATGCCTTTAGAGAATGGGCGGGATTTCGAGATTTTATTATGGAAAACGATATGAGTGATCCTGATAACTATCAAGTAGTTAGAGATAGTATGCAGGTATTGAGTTTGATAGATTATATGATCGTTAACCTTAATACAGTTTGCTCAGATTGGATAAATTATAATACAGGATGGTGGAGAGGTAAAGACCCAGAAGGAGACCATAAAAAGTGGGGTTATATTTTATGGGACAACGATGCAACCTTTGATTATTATATAAATTATTCAGGAGTACCAAATACGGATGCAGATGCAGTCCCCTGTGATATTGAAGATATATCTTTGGCAATGGATGATTTTTTTGAAGGCGGTGGATTCGGAGTTATTGACTCAAATTTCATCTCAGGATGTCCAACGATTTTGGATGGTTCTAATCCTTATGAACCAAATGATACTACCTTACTACAGGTTATCCAAGAAGAACCGTTTTGTTGCTTTGGATTTTGGACTACAGATTGTCAAGCGATTTATGATCAAATAGAAGAAGGAACATACGTTTTTAATAATCCAGCAGATTGTGAAAACTATTCTAAACGGTTCATCACCTTACCCAGCTACAGATTCAATTTTTCAAGCTGTAATTGCTTTGGATAATTATTGTTGTGATGAAGATTGGGATGGAGAATGCCAATCAATTTACGATGTAATTTTAATTAATGGGGTGGATGGACAAGGAGAT
>CANNZV010004855.1:23-34335 GCA_947561585.1 Caprella mutica
TAAATTCATTACTTATTGTTAATATAGAGATATTGTTAAACAGTAATATATTGATCTAATTACTAAAGATGATGAACAACTAAATTTACATTTTATTGCATTCCAATGATAACGTCACGCAAACTAAACCTTTATTTTCACTACTGTAGCTATTCTGCCTCAGGGAAATTAATTTAGTAGGGTTTGAACGTCTGCTTAAAAACCATGGGCCATATCGCTGACGACCCATGCAAAGGAGCAGTCATGATGGAAAGTGATACCACGGACAGAGTTATCTACCACGAGTCAGTGACAAAGCTCTTGGATGTAGAAAAGATGCTATATGAATGCACACACTTACAAAGGAATATGACGAAAAGCAACAGAAGCACAAGTGACTGAACTAATGGATGGAAGAGAAAATTGAAGAAGTGATTGTAAAAGAAGCCTACGAGCCTACCTAACACAAAATGAATATATAAGACATTGTAGTTGAAGAGCATAACCCAATCACTATTTTCTACAACTGCAAAAAGTGTTCACAGAATTATAAACATAGTAAAAATGAAAAAAAAGATAATCCAAATTAGAACAGTTCGAGGCACAAGAGATGCTACTCCCATCTCTTCCATTCACCACAAACAGCTTCAGGAATCAGGATAGAATGGAAAGAAGCTTCTGAAGACAAATATATTGAATTAACATCGTGATATTATTGGAGCAATGTTGTAGCCATAAACACCTAAAGAACATCTCCTAATAATCTCTATATCTTCACTGATTGCACAGTGTACACATGATGGGGTTCAATATTCACAGTGATGTCCAAGAAATTCTTTCAATTCTCTCAGTTACATATCTCAAAATTAAGGAGTCAAAGCGAAATTTGATTCTTAATAATATCTACAAGAATTTTAAGCACAAGGTTATAACAATTTTAAGTTATGCAATGAAAATCAACTGAGAAGAAACTGTAGACCATACATTTCATTGCAAGTATTGAACTTTGATAATGAAGTCAGTTTTACATGCAACCTATCAACATATAGATCGTGGATTCAAACTGCAGATACAGATGCATTTCTTCCTAATTTTACGTCAAAAGTTTGGCTCTAACCACTTTGAGATGATCGTAGCTGCGGTGTACGAGAAGAGCTGCAATGTAAACAACTTCACTTTGGAACAGTTGGAATTGCTTACTTGATATAACGGAAAAACAAATTCCATTTACATTATAAAAGAATGAATATTTTTATTTTGAATGAATATTTTTATTTTGAATGAATATTTTTATTTTGAATGAATATTTTTATTTTGAATGAATATTTTTATTGTGAATGAATATTTTTCATTTTGAATGAATTTTTTTTACTTTGAATGAATATTTTCATAAAAAATGATCACTTCAGTATTGAATAAATATTTGTAGTTTGGCTAAATTAGATCTCATATTTTGTAATGCTATAGTGTTCATATTTCAGTTACTGAGCACCACATCTTTAATTCCTTCAAACCTACTATTGATAGACAAAATTGAACACAATGTTTACTATATAAAGTGTGTAAAAATTTCAAATAAGATACCAAATAAAATCATTAATATCATTGTATTCAACAGTTTAAGTGAAATATTCTATGAATACCTTATACATTTTGTCCTATCGACGCAAATTTAACGCTTGAAAAATAATTAAGAAAGACTTTCCAAAACTTTGAGGAAGCACGAACTTCTTTTTACAGAATTAACCAAGTGCATGAATGATTGGCTTGGTGTCCGAAAATGAAGGAGACTTCATTAAATAGCCTCAAAATCTTGGGAGAATGATATCTTCATACCACTATGTTGTGTTATATTTAATAGGCGAAAGAGAACGTACACCATCATGTTTGAATTATTATTTGGTATTTTTTTTCTGGAGATGAAGAAACATCCTTCTATTTGAATGCTTGAACCTGAAATGACTTCAACGTTGAGTTTAAATAGCCCCTAGGAGTCTTGATAATGTGGAGATCTCGTTGAGTTAGAATCTTTCATTCAAATTATTTCAAACAGTGCTTTGGATTTATTTGCAGTAGTAATTATTGCACGATTATTTTATCGTTCACTCTACCACAAGGATTAATAGTAATGAGAAAATTTTCCTTTTGATTAAAACGGTATTCCACGAATCCATACCCTACACACAGAGAAAGGATTAGTTGAATCAAATCATATTTGATTTGTTTTGACTACATTTTATGGTTTATCTGTGCGCCTACCTACGTGGTGAGTTGCATGTACTATTTAAAATGAGTTAAATTGACGTTGGTTAAAACAACACATATGTGAGTTGATTATTTTTAATTTCCGAGGGTCACAACAACTACCTGTGATAGTCAAAACTACTTGAACTAGTTGAACCAATTATATGTAATGGTTATAACAACTGCAGAACAAGGTTACATCAACTACTTGTGTATGTTTCTCCAATCACTCCTATGTGTTAAACCAACTACTCGTGTAGGTTATACCAACTACTCGTGTAGGTTACATTAACTAAAAGTATAGGTGATATCAACTACTCGTGTAGGTTATATCAACTACTCGGTTAGGTTATATCAACTACTCGTGTTGGTTATATCAACTACTCGTGTAGGTTATACCAACTGCTTGTGTAGGTTTTACCAACTACTCGTGTAGGTTATACTAACTACTCGTGTAGGTTATTCCAACTACTCGTGTAGGTTATACCAACTACTCGTGTAGGTTACATTAACTACTCGTATAGGTTATATCAACTACTCGTGTAGGTTATATCAACTACTCGTGTAGGTTATATCAACTACTCGTGTTGGTTATATCAACTACTCGTGCAGGTTATATCATCTTCTCGTGTTGGTTATATCAACTACTTGTAAACTAAGTAAATGTATATCAACTATTATAGTGTAGGTTGAAATATCGGTCTGGTTAGCAGTAGCCAGACTTTTTACAAGACTTTTTCAGTCATTATATTTACTCTATTAATTTATAATCTCGAGTTAGGTCCCGGTATCAATTAGATTAGACTATTTATTTTCTAGGACCAAATCTAACATGTTCACATTTATTTTCTACTTTTGCTTCTGTGATATGCATACTATTTTAATTTTAAAAAATAATTGATCACCTAGACCTATCCTTGCTTTTTGAAATGTTTTCGATCCTATGAATTGATATATGGTTATCAGTTGTAAATTAATAGATTAGATTGAATAAGTAATCTCATCAGGTCAGTTTATAAATAAGTAGTTAGATGACATAAATAACTTTACGTAGTGATAAATAGGTAGGCTAGATGAATTAATTAACCAGGCTAGATTACAAAATTTGATAAATCTTTGATATGCTGCAATTGTACTATAACTGAATGAATAATAAATTAATGATAAAGCCTTTATCTTCTAAACCATATTTTAGAGCAATTCATCTTATACTCATAGACACTGATGTAGAAATATGCTAATAGAATTACCAAGGTCAAATTGAAAACGAAATATAAACATTTAAGTTTCAGATTTATTATTTAGAAGTACAATTTGAATTCTCGTCACTTTCTTTCACGACTGTAGGTTGCCAATTCCTGAAATAAGAGATTCGTATATTAATATATATTGAATAGAAATTCACAGTATCGTTCATATACATTATCAATAACATCACCTACTCTTTTTCCTTTTGTGATGAGATAGCGACAGCTTCGATATTCTTTTCATGTCTGGAATCCCTAAAAGCATATGAAAAAGTAAGAGCTAATCATATTGCAAATACACATTTAAAAATCATCTAATATTTTCAAATACTTACTCTGACCTAGCATAATTGTTCCTGAACCATTCAAAGGAATTGAAGAGGACTCCGATAGTTGATGACGTTGATCTACTCCATCAATTCTTCATCAAGATCTGAAAGTAGATTCAGAAAATATAGAAAACCATATATTAATAAAGAAATGAAAAGAATTATTAACTGAGAATTCTTTCATATAGGTAAATTATTTATATAAAATGTTAAACTAATTATAAATCTTCAGATGCAGTATAAATTTAGCTCTAATAAATGCAATGGATTTTTCTAGCTAATCCTCAAAATTTTGTTCATTATACACTCATAATGTAGACATTAATTAAATACCAAGAAAGTATAATATATCAAAAGGCTCACCTCTGGTTGGAGTTCTCCCTGCTAAATCCCTGGACGGTGTTCTCCTCCGACTACCTCCCTGGATGGAGTTCTCCCAGTCATAGAAAACTAGGGTCAAGTAGGTAAATTGCGGCACTTTAACTAACTGCGGTCTCTTATCTCAGAAACATTAATAACCATCATGACTTCAAGGCACTCGTGAAATGAATAGAACCTATCATAAATTGAGCATAAATTATGATGTTCAACAATTCAGTATATAGCTAAACTAATTTCAGAATGATTTTGAGACTCTCTTAATAGGGTCACAAATAGAAATTAAAGAACCGAATTTGGCTGTGTAACCCTACCTATAGGTACACCAACTAGTTTTAAAATATATAGATTATCAGACCACTTTACTTGAGATACTAGGATAAGTTCCGAAATATCGGACGGCTCCACATTTTCGGTCGCGTAAGAAAAACTATATTAAATTAACTTTTATTTTAATTAGCTAGTAGGTAGCTATATACTACATTTCATACTTGACCGAAAATTTGAAATCGCCTGATAATTTGGAACATACCCTATTCTGAGGACAGCGCAGTAACTGCCTAGCCTATGTAGAAGGGGTGTAGGTTATAAGCCCCCCCGGTCAAGAGCCCCCCCGGTCATGAGCCCCCCCGGTCAAGAGCCCCCCGGTCATGAGCCCCCTAGGTCATAAGCCCCCCCGGTCAAAAGCCCCCCGGTCATGAGCCCCCCCCGGTCATGAGCCCCCCTTTCACGAGCCCCCCTGTTTTTAAATCCTTATTTACCTATACTATTTAATCCTTATTGACACTTTTGTAGTTCATTACTGAATAGACATACAATATATGTATATCGGGGGGGGGGGGTGCCGCCCCCCGAACCCCCCTGACTGGTCATTAAACAATCATGAAGTGTGCAGTGCAACAAACTAGCGGATACAACAAACTACATTAGTAACTCTCAGTTATTTCTATCTAAGTAATTCTTCATTTGTTTAACTAGGTAAATAAGGATTCAAAAAACAGGGAGGGGGGCTTGGGACCGGGGTAGGGTCTCATGACCTAGATGGGCTCATGATCGGGGGGGGGCTCGTGACCGGGGGGGCTCGTGACCGGGGGGGCTCGTGACCGGGGGGGCTCATGACCGGGGGCTATTGACCGGGGGGCTCTTGACCGGGGGGGCTCTTGACCGAAGGGGCTCTTGACCGTACCCCATGTAGAAGGTATTGACACTGAAAAAAAACAGCTAGGTAGGTATGATGCTTAAATAAGTTAACATATAATAATCTAGGAAAATTAGTTTGGATATCAGTTTACAAACTGGAAGGCAGTAATCAAAATTTATTATTATAAAAGTTATATACTGATAATCAGCTCTTCAAATAACTACCTATATAAAGCCACCAAACTATCAATCAACAATATTTTAGAATATTTAGGCAGACATTTATCAATTTATTAATGGAATTAATTAATAATCGATCGGCAGCGATAATACTATTTAATGCATATAACGCTATTGTTTGCACTTGAACTAAAATGGTATTGAGGAGCGTTCACTTTCAACACGTAACACACTTGAAACAAGATTTAAACTGAAAAGTGTTATGCGAATAAATTAGCTTTGAGGAAAGCATAAGTTGCCACTTACTCATTTGATTGAACTCACATCTAAACTTTAAAAAAAGTAGCACTAACTCTCATAGTAAGTTAATTTATACACCAGATAAATAAGATTAACAGTCTTTGTGGGTTACATTATCACACTATGTCATAGTTGTTTTAACTCACACCTAAACTTACAAAAAAGTAGCGCCAACTCTCATAGTAAGTTAATTCATACACTGCAGAATACACTGGATTAACAGTCTTTGTGGGTTACTATAACACACTATGTCATAGTTGTTTTAACTCGCACCTAAAATTAAAAAAGTAGCGTCAACTCTCATAGTAAGTATATTCATACACCAGATACATTGAATTGACAATCTTTGTGAGTTACTTCAACACGCTATATCCTAGTTGTTTTAACATATGTTCAAACTCCCAAAATGTAACTCTAACTCTCATAGTAAGTTGATTCAATCCATAAAATGATTTGAATTAACTATGTTTGGTGACACACACGTCATAGTTGTTTTGACACACGTGAAAACATGAATAAAGTCAAACCAACTCACGTAATAAATTGATTCAAAGCATAAATTGTTGACCCATTAAATATGAGTAAACTTTTTTCTCTGTGTACTCTTCATGTTATTAGCTGTTTCGAGTTACTATGAGAATTTATGAAGGTTTTTTAGCTATAACTTTCTATATTAAGACACAAATGAACTATTTTCATATGAAAAGTGATTATTCTTTATTTATTGAGAAATCTGTGTCCAAAATTGATTCAAGTTTATCAGCCAGGGTAAAAATTGATGAACCTGCATACAACGCATTATAACCATCTACTGGTCCGTGCGAACTAGTCATCATAATTATGAATTAATTCATCAGTAAATTTTAAATTATTTTTTTTTTAATGAATTATCAGTATTGAAATAAGAATTCTTCTAATCATACTAAACCTACTTTAACCATTGAAAGACAGACTGAGGAGCTTGAGATCGGCGCAAGACTTTATAATAGCGACTAAATATTTGTATATATTATTTGAATCAACTAAGATTTCATGACTTTTTAATTAGATATATTTGTAAATGATTATACTCTAATTTTTTCTCATATGCCAACAACAACATTATGCCAAGCATGATTGTGAATATAATTCTATAATTCAATGAAAATATGTGCGTGTGACTACCCCCACAGTACTACCGCAAGACACTAAGGCACATAAATACATAGTTGCCAGATGTCGCTACGCACCAACCCAGCTAACCATATCCTCTCTGTCCCGCGTGGGACAGAGGGGGACATCCCTCGCTAGCGAGGGACAGAGAGGGACAGGGGATTTCAGACGTCTGCAGACGTCTGAATTCCCACGTCTTTCCAACGTCTGAAATCCCACTCACGTCCCACGTCTTACACAAGGGGGATGTCCCTCGTCTGTCCCACGTCTTAAATCCCACTCACATCCCACGTCTTTCCCACGCGGGATGTCCCTCTCTGTCCCACGCGGGATGTCCCTCTCTGTCCCACGTCTGTCCCACGTGGGATGTCCCTCTCTGTCCCACGCAGGATGCCCCTCTCTGTCCCACGCGGGATGTCCCTCTTTGTCCCACGTCTGTCCCACGTGGGATATCCCTCTCTGTCCCACGCTGGATGTCCCTCTCTGTCCCACGTCTGCCCCACGTGGGATGTCCCTCTCTGTCCCACGCGGGATATCCCTCTCTGTCCCACGTCTGTCCCACGTGGGATGTCCCTCTCTGTCCCACGCGGGATGTCCCTCTCTGTCCCACGTCTGTCCCACGCGGGATGTCCCTCTCTGTCCCTCGTCTGTTTTACGCAGGAAAAAGTACGCGGGATGTCCCTCTCTGTCCCACGTCTGTCCCACGCGGGATGTCCCTCTCTGTCCCACGCGGGATGTCCCTCTCTGTCCCACGTCTGTCCCACGTGGGATGTCCCTCTCTGTCCCACGCGGGATATCCCTCTCTGTCCCACGTCTGTCCCACGCGGGATGTCCCTCTCTGTCCCTCGTCTGTTTTACGCGGGAAAAAGTTATACCAAAAAGGTATATCTATCTCAAGCTTTATTTACGTATCATAACTAGGTAGGTATTCATAAACAGATGTAGGTATCTACTATCTAGGTAGGCATTGATGAATACTACTAGGTAGTAGGTAAGTAGGAACGGATTGATGAACACTACCTAGTAGGTATACTAGGTAGGTAGGTATTGGTACTGGTGTAGGTATTGGTACTGGTAGGTATCTAGGTAGGTATTGTCAAACAGTTATAGGTAACTAGATAAGCATTGATAAACACTAGTAGATAACTAGGTAGGCATTGACAAACAGTTGTAGGTAACTAGGTAGGTATTGATGAATACTAGTATTTAACTAGGACCTATATTGGTTTCTATATACAGTTGTAGGCCACTAGGTAGGCAATGTTAAACACAAGAAGGTAACTAATTAGGTATCGATAAGCAGATGTAGGCAACTAGGTGGCATTGATAAACACCAGTAGCTAATTAGGTAGGTATTGACAAACAGTAATGTAGGTAACTAAGAAGGTACTGATAAATACTACGTAATAGGCAAGTAGTGATAACCACCAGTAGGTACAGATTGGTGGTTATCACTTGTAGATTACTAGGTAGTTATAAATAAACTCTAGTAAGTAACTAGATAGGTATAAGGTAGTGATATCACCAGAAGGTAATAACTATAGGTAATATTAATTAACAGTTAAAGGTAATTAGGTAGTTAATAACATTAATTAACATTATCATTACAAATATTAATAAATAACTTTATACACATTCTTATCATTTACATTAAAAAATGAAGATACCAAAATGTAGAATATTAAACTATATTTATTTAAAATAATTTTAAGAAGCACGCAAGTAATCAAGTTGGATAAAGATCATTTTAATACTACTTCTACCATGTCCAGGATGGCTGAGAGGTAGCGACGCAGGCTTCAATAGTACATCACACTAGTTTCCTGAGTTCGATTCCCGAGATGACCACTTCAATTCTTTCTCCATTTCTTCCCATTTAATTTGTATATAACAATATTTAATATTAAAATAAATGATATACAGCCAAATGTACATACACACTATATGCAATATGGTTAGAAATTGCAATAATAATTAGTATGATCTTTTTTTATTTTGTATACATATTTATATACCCCAATTAACCGAAGTAGTTTGAGCCAAAAGAGAGATATGTCCCCCTTGCAGAGGGGGACATCCACACTCTGTCCCACGTCTTGCAGAGGGGGACATCCGCACTCTGTCCCACGTCTTGCAGAGGGGGACATCCGCACTCTGTCCCACGTCTTGCAGAGGGGGACATCTACACTCTGTCCCACGTCTTGCAGAGGGGGATATTCCCACTCTGTCCCACGTCTTGAATACTCACTCTGTCCCACGTGGGTCCCACGTCTTATTTCCCTCTTCCCTCTATAGCGAGAGACATCCGCACTCTGTCTCACGTGGGTCCCACGTCTTGAATCCCTCTATAGCGAGGGACATCCACACTCTGTCCCACGTGGGTCCCACGTCTTGAAAATGGAGTGGGGTAAGATGTGGGACAGGTGGATGTCCCCCTCTGTCAGAGGGGGACAAGACGTGGGATCAGACGTCTTGCAGAGGGGGACCCCTGTGCAAATGAAGAGGGTTAGACGTCTGCAAGACGTCTGATGTCTCCCGCCCCACGTCTTGCCCCACGTCTTAAATCCCTCTGTAGCGAGGGGTATCAGACGTCTTAAGACGTGGGACAAACAGCTTTTGGTTAGCTGGGAAGAAATCGATTAGAACAGGAAATAAATGAGTGAATAGTATTTCAATGTTTTTCATTTATCACAATTTACTGAATTTATTACATTTAACAATTCATAGTTATTATTTGCAATTAATTGTCCTCTGAATAATTGTGACTTGGCAAACAGCTCACGAGCACACTACCTTTACGCATGGCACCCCCGATTACACCCACACTACAAGCGTAATGCACAGTGTTCATATAAAATACATTCAATGTGATAACTTTGTTCCTACCAATCGTGGGTATATAAAATTTTGCATCATACAATTGAAGCTACTGGTTTCCTAAATATCAAAAATATGTAGAGCGAATCCTACGCACTCAGTCTTTTAGAGACCTAAATTTTGTCAGTCTGATTAGAGTTAAGACACACTAACAGCCATAAAAAAACCTTTTTAATATGACATCTCTAAAGTATTAGGGACAGCTATCAACGAAATTCTAAACAGAAAAACAAAATACCATAAAGTTAGGTAATTTGTGTAACTATTTTAATTACTGTTTTAGCACAACAGTAGGATATGAAATCTAAAATAAACCTTCTGAAAATTCTTATTCTAATAATTAGCAATTGCATGAAATTGTAATGATTTATATTCATCTGATTATAAATAACAAATATTTCTTTAATATTAATACGATGAAATTATTCTATGATATATATGAATCAATAATCTAGTAATAATAATTTTATTAGCAGCCGTAAGATGTCATTATATTTCCCCTGTGTGTTGATTGTAGGCTATATTCATTTTAACTTGATAATTTATCTTAGGTCAGAGGTTTGTTAAAACAAGCACCTAGAAGTTCGACTGCGTATAGTAAAGTACAGTTGAACTCCTCAATAGTGGAGTCCTCTATAGTGAATGCAGAGTACTGAGTAAGATAACTACCCCAAATAGTTGATAAACTTCTTTTAGTCTGCAATCGGTCTTATAAAACTGATGGAAATTGATGACAGACTAAATGAAATACAGGTACAGTTCTACTCTATCTTCCAATCAGATGTTCCAATTCAATTGCCTCTCACTTTTGAATTAGTTAATGGTGTTTTCCTGGAATAGATTTCTCACAAGCTGTTCGTAAGATTGTAAGTTACGCAGCACGTAACTCTACTCGAGGCTAGTTGATTTCAACAACTTCGCCTCCTATAACAAATTATTACAAGGTAACGTATTGCTTTCAACTTAATATACTTGATGGAATATAGCAATCCTCTTAGTAGCAAATATATAGACTCGTTAATAATATTTTTAGAGTAATTAGAGTACCCGAAGAAGCGATTTACAGAAACAATTACTTCGCAATATAACATGTGAAATCTCTAGCAGATATTCTAAGTGCCCTACTATATACTACATAGTCTGAAATTTAAAATTTGAAGCTAATAGCATTCATTTATTAAATTTCACACTCTTTTTTCTCAAATTGCCTTCAATTTTAGTGGATTCTTCTTCATTCAATTTATTTTCCTTTTTCAAAAATCTTGATAATATATAACCTGAATTAATAATTATAATTTCTATCTCATTAGAACAAAGCAAGGAAATGAATAAACTAACAAACTTCATCAATAAAGTGTCCCACTACATTCTCAAATATTTATTGATGATTTAAATAGAAATGTTCAGATATAAATGATAGACACAACACTATTTTTCGATCAGTACGTCGGAAGGATTATATTGAGAGCCAAGTATAACCCAATGATTTGGCACTACTAAGTACCAAGTATCACCCAATAACTTGTTATTATCATAAGTACCAAGTATTACCCAATGATTTGGCACTACTCATTGCCTCATTCAAATTCAAGAGGTGACTCCCTAATCGAACGGAGCTGCTCAGGCTTTTCTATTCTAATTTTGAAATTTGAATAATAGGCATGGGAGAGTGATTAATTGGAGAGGAGATTAAAGGTATATGGAATTAATGGGAGGGGGGAATAATAGGGAGAGATGATTTATGGGAGAGGGTAGTAATGTGAGGGATGATTTTCTCTCTATTTTCTCATGTTCAATTTGCCAAAATAATTAAAGTAATTTAAAGAAAAAGGACTTTAACATCAATTTTTGAGCCAAATGCCATATTGCTGATACTAAAAGAAACAGTGAAACTACTCAGCAAAGATGGTTACGTGCTAGGAATGTGACGGAAACAGACTCAAGCAGCAGTAGCTCCACTCACAGATAGAAGAAGAATATAAAGAAATAATATTAATAAAATAAAATTAACGAGTCTCTAATTAATCTAAATCTACAAGTAGCGTTAAAATATAATAAAATTGAAGGGGATCTGCTGCCCTCAAAAAAAATTGTTATTTTAAGTGTGTACTTTTTTTGTAAATGTATTTTAAGCTTCTGAACCACTTTTGTCTAATATATCTTTCCGTTAAATCCCAAAGAAAATTATTTCCCCATGATTCTTCAGATTGAAACAAACTGATTTCACCATCTCATCAGGAAATTTTCCCTTTATAATTCTGTGTTACGATTTTGTGAAAAAATTTTATTGAAAGAAAATCGTTCTTTAATGTAAAAAATGAGTGATAGTTTTGGAAAAATGAGAGATAATTTTGGAAAAATGAGGAAGTCTTTGATGTGGGATAATTAATTAAAGAAGAAGCAATATATAATTTGTACAAACGTGTTTTTAGAACGAGTTGCGATTTTTCTTTTTCTTTATATATAAAACCCACGGAGAAATAATTGTAATGTGAACATTCAATTTTTCAGGAGGGCCATTTTTTAATAAATTGGAAGGAATTTGTTGAATTAGCATTTCTAGAATATTTTGAATTGAACTCTAATATCTTAGCAAATAATCCAAGTGACTACAAGAATTATTCTATGCCAAAACAAATACAAAATATTGCCAAGCTGCAACATTCCTTGCAAGAAAAAAAATCAAAAGGAGACTTTGCTTCAACTCCTTACTTTCTTAACATATTTCAAACAAATATGATTGCAAGGTTAGAGAGCATCAAATAATTTAAATATTTTTTTGTTTAAAATGACTGTAGTTACCCATTAGAAACAAGAAGGAAAAAATCTATACAAAAGAGGAAATTCCTTTAGGAACTCCGAGTAAGGGGTTGAGTTCCGTGAAGGGGTGGACCCGACCCTCTAAAACCTCTCCATTGCGACTGAGAGTATGCTGAAGGCATTCTCTCTCTCTGGATCGCAAGAGCCATTCGATGTTGGAAACAAGCAGACTCCCTTGGATCGTTCGTTGTCTCAACAAGGCGTTCAGACGCTCTTGTGGTCTCACTAGCAATTGGCTCAACTATGCATGCATCTCCAAGGGTTGAGTATTACTGACGTTTAGGGTTCTAAAACTGTACGAGTTGATACACTTTGCTGTAAAAAATGAACTTGAACTTTCCAGATGAGCCAATTTTATTATATATTTTTTAAATTGAGTAAAACAAGAACAATTCTTGATATTTTTTAATATTTCCTCACGTTATCCGAGACTGTGAGGCGGCCTTTTTTCCAAAAAAAAATCAATTTAATTTTCAGACGTTATGAAAGTTGATAAAAGCTAACTGTATATGAAATATAAGCATAACAAAAACTCTGTTCATTGTACAGAAACGTCAGTGATTCTTAGTGTGTGTGTGTAAAATGGCTGCATTTCAGCAACGCAATCTATTTTGCATTCACGCCATCATTTCTGCTGAAATTGCGCCTATCGACACCAATGAGACGGAATGATTTATGCAGATTTCTGGTGCGAGAACATTCCTCAGAAATGAAGGTTCACTGGACCACGCTTCTATGTTCCTAAAATTCAGTGGTCATGACTTGGAATGTACTTTAGCAATTAGGTAAAGAGCATGAACGTAACTCTCGAGGTTTTACGGTAGATAGAGACCAGTAAACGTATAGACAATTCTTAAAACTGGAGATGTGGTCATATAATTAAAATAAATAGAACTAAGACAAGAGCATAGCATAGCCTGTAGTAACTTCTCTGAAATTTATAACTTATGTTTATTGCCTGAATTCTTTCTAGTTTTATGATCATTCTTTCTAACTGATCGTATTTTAATTCTTTTCGCGGATTATTATCCATATTGCTATAGTATGTCTAAAATAAACTATATCCTCGAGACTTAAACAGCTTATAAAAGATATCCATTCGAGATCTTTATAACTCAAACCTATTTAATGCCATGTAAGTTATGTTATTTTAAAAATGAAAAGTGAAATATTTGGAAACAAATCTATAACTAAAGACACTGGTTATATACTAACTTGTTGAGTAATGAGGTATGCTATTCATAGCAAAAATATTATACCACAATAAGATGCAATAATCTCGCCAATTTCTTGTTTCAAAAGACATCTGGTTTCAAAATCTAGAACTAGAATTGAAATATGGTAAGGACAATCGAGGTATGTTGTGTGCGTGTCGTCTTAACATCAACACTTAATATCATATTTAAAGCAATTGAAGAAGGTAAATTTGTGAAAAAAATAGTTTATAATTTGCATAATATAATAAATAAATATATATTAAATATATTATTTAACCTGCTAAATCCCGAATTTTCTCTTTAAATTTGTTCCATTGCTTATGTCACGTCACAAATCACTAAATTTTCGAAACCTATCAATATTGGTATTCCCAGTAGGGTAGGTTTTGAAGAGTAAATCTTTTTGAGCTGTTGTCACAAATCGAGGCAACACACATAAATAGAAAATTATGGTTAAGCAGTGTGAATAACATGAATGGGATTCATCACTGTTTCTTATAAATGAAATAAATAAACAGTTTTTAATAATAGTTCGTTCTTTAATTTTCTTAAAAAAATGATTTTAGTGTATTGCTGTTATGTCGTCACGCAAACAACATACCTCGATTGTCTGTACTATATTTCAATACTAGTTCCCGCTTTCAAAGAAAATAGAAATTGTTGAGTGTAGTGTATTTTATTGCTATTAATATCTTTGCTATTAGATATGGACCACTATTCAATATATAAGCGAATATACACGTAGAAACATAAAAAAAATTTGGGGTGGAATAATAGGTGATAGCATTTGACAATCATTACCGGATCAATGGCTGGTCATTCACGATCAGTTTCGCCTCATGAATTCCTTCTTGGCTTGGTAAAATCTTATCCTGAATGGGGGTATTTGAGGCATATCAATCCGACTGTCAATTGGTTGGATGAGATCAGGTGTTGCTTGATTTTTAAGGCGGGATTTATGTGCTCTGATGGGAAAACTGACCGTGAATGGTGAGCGATCAGGTCAGTGATCGGTATAGCGGCGAGCTGACACTGATTTGCATTGAAAGACTTTGATTAGGTCATTCTGGGATTCTTTACAGTAGAATGGGCTGTAACATGCCCTCATCTTATTACCATAATTAATTTTCACAAATAGAGGGTTCTAGGTCAATTCGCCGAAAACACAAGAATATGACATTTGTTTAGCAACTGCAAATGGTCAGAAAACTGACAATGAAGAAAGTTCAAACATTTAAAATATATTTCAAAATCCCAATAACAGATTTATTTCTAGGTTTTCGAGACTTTCAATCTCGAAAATTGAAGATTTAGAGATATATAATCCATTTAGTCTAACATAATCTTTTCTATTTTTTAAAAGGAGTTGCTGAACAAAATTGCTTTGACTTCTTTTTGTACTCAAATACATTTCCCCATATTTTCAATATTTTATGGAAGGGATAGTTATATGAAATTTGTTTTAAATAATCATATTTTTCGGCGGAAGTATCGTTCGGCGAATTTGTTTTCGGCAAATGGACCAGTCACCAATTCCTTAAACCCTGACTGACCGTGAATGGGGCACTTACTACTCCTTTCACCAAAGTTTAGAATAAAGACAGTGAAATAATCTAATGATAGAAACTTTGGTGTCATGGCAAAAAAAAAATGATTCCAAAAGAGTGAAGGTTCGTGAGGTTGGATATACGGAAAACTATAAAGTTACCTAGAACTTCACAGTTAATGAATAGTTAATAATTATATGTAGAATTATACTGAAAAAGCTACATGTATGAAGTAATAAAACTTACTGGAAATAATCAAGCTAGATATATAGATTAATCTCCCTGCATCTTCCTCTCTCTCTCTCTTCGTCCACTACCTGATGAGGGAAGATTGGTAAGTAAGAAAATAGATGTTTGAGTTTTGTAAAAGAAATTATATGTTGTTTTTTAGCAGTATTAGAAGGATCATATGTCAATTAAATAGGGTTAAACTACAGTTCTCATTAGAAAGTTCTCAGCAAAAGTGATACTCAAAATGAGCTATTTAGATATGCTTGCTGTTCCTATACTAGACAAGTTAATAACTCGTAGTATATTTCGTCATATATAGTCGAGAGGTTCGATCGTAGTTTGAATTCAAGTATGGTCCCCAACAACCTTTTTTGAGCGAGTTACAGCTTCCATAAAAAAATTTTTTTTCTTATGGGTAAAAGTGTGCGAATTTGCTTGGAGTGATCTTTACTAATGTGATTGGCATTCGGACAATGATAGAGGTATGTAATATAACTAAGGCTTATGTTCTGCATGAATACCTGCTACAGACGATAGGAATAGTCAAGAATAGTCCTTTATATTGAATTGGTGAATATATCGTAAGATATAAGACGCAAGCACTGGAGTGACACTCCTCCAGTTTCAGGAGGAACCATGCTAGGTGCTACAATTTTCTTTTGAACGTTCTTATAACTGGATTTATGAATATATTATTAAGATAGGATTATATTTTGGAGAATTTGAAGATGTATCATGTAACTATAGAATAAAATTATAAGATTATTAAATTTCTAGTAATATATTTATTATATAAGATAGTTATTTGTCAGAGTGTCTACTTTTTCTTTCCAAAGATACTTGAGTATATACATGAAAGATATATAAAATGAAAAATAACATAATATTATGTTATATGTAATATACTGCCTGGTAAAGGTATATAACAGTATAATTATATGTATGTACATGAATATAGATACATTATACATATATAGTTATTTTTATTGTTTACGGTTTACATAAAATATATTCATAATTATTTTATCAACTGTTTTATGTTAGTTTATTTTACTAAAAGAATGATTGTATAAGATCGATAACACATCTCATCATGCTGACAATGAGGTTGAGGTAGAAATTCGGATCGAGACGACCTCCCTGTTGAAGAAATTCAATCAGTTTAGCTAGCCAGTTGCTACACTTTGTAAACGGAAATGATGTGTATAATTCATTATGTATATATATTTTGATATTCAATGATGCAGAATTGCGTATATTTCCAATTCAATATAAATATTCAATTGTATTCTTCATTTCAGGTACAACATATCCATTATTGGTGAGAGTCAGGAAAAAAATTATGAGCAAGCAGCTCCAGAACTAGTTTTATATATGAAGCATAATTCATTGCATAGGATTCAAGATGTGCATAAAATGTTATGCCAATTCACTTATAATATATTCCTTTTCAAATATAAATTCATTATACAGGTTATTTCATCTCACAAGATTCTAAAATTCTTGATAGTTCACTACCAAGGAATTCACAGAAAAGGAATTGCATTGGTAGAACACCACAACTAGTTCACTATACAGATATGCATAGAAAATTGATAGCCATTTTATGGCAGACTAAACAAAATATGTTCATCATCCAGAGAAGTTACTCCACTAATATAAGGTTGATCACAATACAAACTTCATTATAGAGAAGTTGTACTGGATGAACTCCTCTATAATAAACTACAAATTATAAGTCTTAAGATTTTAATATATAAAGATGCACACAAAACTGATGATCCTTTTATGACAGACTAAACATTACACAAGAAGATATAGGAATTGTACTGGTAGAGTTTCTTTATAATGAACTACAACTTGTTGAATACATAGAGTAGAGATGCGCACATATATTATACGGGGTACTTCATTACTTAAGCCTCTACTAATCATGGTAATTCACTTATCACTATACAGGACTTCATCATAGAGGATTTTTATTAGTAGAACTCCTATATAATGAATCAAAACAGGTTGACTACAATGAGATGCATAGAAGACTGGTATCAAACCAAGGAGAATTGTCACCAGCTATTATTTATAATATAGTAAATGAAGAGATTGTAATAATTTGTAATGTACATATATAATTTTAATTTTTTTCAAAAATGGTTTTATTACACATATTTATAGATATTTCACCAATATCAAACTCAATATAGCTCTATATAGACCAAAAATGAATAAGGTCAAATGTGACGGGGAAGCTGGCGAGTGTCACTGGAGTGACTCTCTCGTTTCTTCCTGAAGCTGGCGAGTATCACTCGCGTGACTCTAATTCAGACCTCTTTTTCGCATACTCCGAAGCAAAATTTCAAAAAAATGTCACGAATAATTTGGTCTCAGAATGGCTTAAACAGTATGAATCTATAGTTAGTTTTTTTATAATTCACGAAATTTAATACCTTCCCCGCTAAAGGGTATGCCAGAAACTAAAGGTTTCAACTAACAATAATAATTGGAAAAATAGTAGTTGAAAACACAGATCTGTGATGATAAAATAAAAGTTTTAGTTTTTAACGTAGAGAAAGTTTCAAAGTATTTTAAAGTAATTTTTATTATTTTAAAGTAAATGAATAATAAAGATTTAATAGGTCAACAAGAAGTAATTCAAAAGCACAATCATTTAAATATAATTTTTAAACAAATAAATAGGTTAATTTTAAACTTAGGAAATGTCAACAATTTATAAAAAATAACAGTAAAGCATTTTATTTTTATGTATTGATTTTATTTTCAGGAAGATTTTTGACAAATAGATTAAAAGTCTATCTAAGTAGATTTCACAGGGGAACAAAAATAACTAAAGGAGTTTATAACCAAGAAAGTGACTAATATTTTCGATCAATGTACCCAGCCAATTCCTTTAACCAGACGATAGACGTTGAAATCATCGACGTTTCTAGACGATACACGTTACTAGGTGGCCGACGTTGCTAGTCCTTCCAACGTGATAGCTCACATTATCAATACGCGGTTTCCCTGCTATCATGCAGTAAGCTCCGTTCTATTCTTTGCTGATATTACTTATATAAGTCAATAATAAGTGACTACCAGCTCTCCTCATCCGGCGTTCACACTCTCAATTCCTCATAGCCCATCATCTTACGATTGGCACTGGATCTTTGTGTAAGGTATTGACTCCCAAAACGAACTGCTTTAAGATAGCTCGATAAAAGATTAGGTTGGGTAATTTTCAGGGTAATTTTCCCAGATCAATGGTTCCCCCGAATAGTTACCAAAAAAATATCTGGCCATATTAAAATGATGCCAACAGATGCTACTTTATAGCGACAGAAAAATAGCATTAAACACATCACGATATATTCAATAGAGCGTAACATAGCACAAGAGTTGATACAAATTACTCATCAAAAATAGTACATAGCAATTTAAAAGTTAATTTTGATTTGGTAACAATTTGAATTTATTATAGAGAATGAACGTATTATCCTGAAATTTTTTTTTGTAGAATTTTAAACTGAAATTATTGATTTATTTTTTGAAAACAAAAAATCAAAAACAAAATTAATTAATAAATGCAAAATATCAAGAATAGATCATCATAATCATGTAATGATCAAAAATTGTATTTACACAAATTCTATCCGATTATCTGTTGACGACGAACCAATCATGTGACAGAATTTCAAGTAGGTAAGTTATGTTATTCCGACCATTACTCAATTTCGTATTATTGGGAAATAAAGTTGTCCATATACTTGAAATGCTAGAAGCAAAAACCGTAGATATTTGATTCAATATTTTTTGATTTAGCACCAGTGTTGTGGATGAACTTCACTTTTCCGTAGTTAAAATCTTGGTCAAATTTAAATATTTTAATAATTATTGTAGTGTAAACTAGATAAAATATTCAATAATAATTACTTTTTATTCAGATATTCAATCAAAATGGCAATAATTATTCTACACAATTTAACTATATTCGATCAGCAATAGTTATAATTATACCTGAAATCTAATTTAAACATAACTATTTATTTACACTACCATCAAATACAATTTATAAAACATGATTAATAAGAAAGGCATATTCATTTTAATGAAATCTAACCGAATAGTAATGCCGAAATTACCAGATCACATGTCACATTGCAGTGCATACAGATCATATGTCACATTGCAGTACATAAGGATAAAGATATTTATTGAAGAAAAGTAAAAAAAAAACAATACAGTTCTACAAGCCCATATATAATTTCTTATTATTAAGAAATTTTCGGGCAAGGTTAAAACAAGAGACAGGAATGGTTTTACCCTGTCCTAAAATATATGCGACATTTACACTAAATATATAGTATTTTTGTATTAGACCGTAATGATTAATAGACAGAGAAAACACACTAAAAGTTATAAATGATAAAAATAAGAATACACATACAAACAATTATTAATAACATGTCATAGAGTACAATGTACTTAAACTAATTATGATCAGCATATTTGCCAAGATAGTACTTTTTAAGAGTTGATTTAAAGATATTTAAAGAGTTAATAGTTTTTATATTTGGAGGTAGAGACTGCCACAGTTTAGCTGCAGAATAATGAGCACTGTGCTCCGTTAACGTTAATCTGTGACGACTAATAACTGGTTAAGAAGCATGCCTAGTTTCATAGGGTAAGTTGGAGTAGTTAAAATTAATTCTATATCTAAACAAATACACAAGCAATAAATAATTATGGAGATCATCTAATTTCAAAATACCAGTGATATAGAAAAGGGGGTCAGTGTAGGCTAAGTACTCGCTACCAGTGATGATTCTTATTACTCGTTTTTGGAGCATCTCAATAGTATGCAAATGAACACCATAAGTTCCACCCCATAGAATACTTCCGTACATTAGATAAGGGTAGAACAAACTATGGTACAAACTGATTAAAGACTTTTGTGGTAGGAACTCTCTTACTTTGTATATAATGCCAGTCACCTTAGATAATTTTCTACGTACACACTACATCAATATGACCTCTATACTTCAGTCTGCTATCAATGGTAAGACCAAGAAATGAGACACTCTCTGAGAAGTCTACTCTGACATCATTCACAATCAGACTGCGTGAGAGGTCAACATCATACATTCTATTCGAGAAAAGGACCGCACCAGTTTTTTCAGCATTCAATGCCAATCTGTTTGAAATAGACCACGATGAGATAGACTCCAGCTCCCTATTCAGAAGACTACATAATTCCTGTAAATTTGAATCTGCAGCAGAGATAGTTGTATCATCAGCAAATAAGATAGATTTCAAGAAAGGCGAGATAGTGGAAAATTCATTGACATACAAAATAAACAAAAATGGCCCCAACACACTTTCCTGAGGTACACCAATCGAAATACTACCATAACACGAATAAGAACTGTCGACATGCAGATCATATGTCACATTGCAGTGCATACCAAATCACATGTCACATAACAGTGCATACCAGATCACATTTCACATTGCAGTACATACAGATCATATGTCACATTGCAGTGCATACCAAATCACATGTCACATAACAGTGCATACCAGATCACATGTCATATTGCAGTGTATACCAGATCACATGTCACATTGCAGTGTATCCAAAATTAAACGTCACATTGCAGTGCATACCAGATCACATGTCACATTGCAGTGCATACCAGATCACATGTCACATTGCAGTGCATACCAGATCACATGTCACATTGCAGTGCATACCAGATCACATGTCACATTGCAGTGCATACCAGATCACATGTCACATTGCAGTGCATATCAGATCACAATTCACGTTCAAGCAATAAAAAACATTACCTATAGCTACAGTGAATTCATATGTTGGATTGAACATTTTAAATGAAAAATTTAACTAACTACATTACTTGTGTTTCTTTGGTATCTCGATCAATTGAAGCATTATTCTTAACTTAAAATAGTATCAAACTTTATAGCATTCATAATTTTTAAAATGGAAAAATATATTTAAGAATATAAAATGATTGAGTTCATACGATAGATAAAACTTTGTGTTTACAGATTGCAATATACTTTTTATTTCTATCTACATTAATAGTCAGAGAAATCGTGTTTATGAAAAAAAAAATTAATATATATAGTATTCATGATTTTACTCTACCTCTAACCAATTATGTATTGAGTTACTTGCAGCTTTTACATTAAATATGAAGGAACTGTGAAATCTCAATGAGTAAAATTCATATCTCGTTCTTATATTACGTCTCAGACTTATGACAATCGAATCAGTGTGTGGCATGAATCGCTTATAATTATTTCACTTGGAGTATTTTAGGAATAAATTTGGTAATTTGGTTGTTAGTTTTCAGTTATAGTTTTTTCACCGTAATTGAAGCAAGTGGGATAGATTAGAATGATTGAATAGTAAATAAAATTTGTTCATTACCATAGATTGTTTTTCTATCTATCCCACCTGTATAAGTTAACTGAAAACTTCCAAAATATTTTATTCAATAATACACAGCTCCACCTTCATTGTTCGTTAGTTAAAAGATCTTCAAATTAATAATTATGACTATATTGATTTAACTTTATAACAGTCAGCACTGTAATATGATTAGCCCCCATGGGATGTATTCGGAAGCTGTCTGTTGTTGGAAAATAATTTTATCCTTGTGTTTGCACTGTAGTTGATGAAACATTGTTTTAATTTAAAAAAGTATCATGGTATTTTTTAGCATTCCAGAGCATGCTAAAATAACTAACAAACCTACTGAAATGAATTATTAGTACACTTGCACCTGCATTTTTTATAGTAATTTGCTTCCCAGTTCCACGAACTTTTGGAATCAGATCTTTTTTTTCATTTTTACCATGTATTTCATTTATTTTTAACGCTACTTGCATTTTTAGAGGATAGCGCTAGAGGGTTATGATTTTCTGTAGCAATTGTAATTAGTGAATATGTTAGTCGGTTATATTAGAAAATGGACTTATAACATAACGAAAATATTTCTACCTGCCTTTGAGTCTAATTAATGTATCTTTCTCACGGAGTTTTAAAAGAATTAATGATGTAAAGAGGAGAGTTTTGATATTCTGATGATAGTATATGAACCTGTTTCTATGTGAAATATACAGAATAAATTTATCTCAGTATCTTTTAAAATTCTTGTGGCCCATTGCTGGCCCAAATAGATCAATGGTGTGATTGGACCACCCAAAACTATGGACGGAATTTAGGCTCATTATTTGAGTTGCTTAGACTCTATAAAAACATGAAATTATATAACTCAGTAAGTAAGAAGATCAGTAACTTAGGGTTCAGTAGTTGGTCCCCGGTCAAAAGATCCCCGGTCACTTGATTCCCGGTCATTTGATCCCCGTACCATTTGATTCCCGGTCAAAAGATCCACGGTCACTTGATTCCCAGTCATATTTTCCGTTTATTCATTTATTATATGTTAATATATTAATATTAATTATTTTGTATTTAGTAGAAATATGCATCTTACAGTCGATGAAGTTTTTTAAAGAAACTAAGTAATGAGGGTAAAAACAACTGTAAAAACAGCTAACAAGAAATTAAACATTTTTGATTCAAATAAGTAACAGTATAACTATATATGCTTTCAAATTTACATTCCAGCAACAAAAAATTTTCAATAGTAAAATCAAATGTGCAGGTATACCCCAAACATATATCGATCAAATATTACTAATCAAGTAAATCAGGAGCATGTGTCGTAATTATTTCTCCTGGTATAGGAACTAATAATTGAACTTTTGACCATTTTATCGGTAGTTTTCAGTTAAGCTTCATTGCCGTAACTATTACAATTATTATCATCATGCAGGTGGGAAAGACCAAAAATCAATTTATGGTAAATATTTAAGTATACTATTTACCATGAAATCAATTTCAATTTATCCCAACCACATGATCATAATGTTTGTAATAGTTCCGGAGAAGACAGTTTACTTGAAAGTTACGTATATTCACTTAGCTTGCGATGTGAATATAAATAAACTTTAGCTTGCAAGAGTTCGTTAATATTTCCTATCACCTATAAAATGTTTCCTGACTAATTGTAAATGTAAATTATGTTTGAATTCTGTTATTTTGTTTTATTATATAAAAAAAATATTATATAAATTGTAGATGTCAAATTGTTTCACCAGTTTAATTTATTATTTAAAATAGTAATAAATTATTGTATGATAAACAAAAAATAGGACTGGGGATCAAATGACCGGGAACCAAATGACCGGGGATCAAATGGTATGTGTATCCGATTTCAACCGTGAAGTAGTCACCGGTGTGTGTGTCTCCTTCCGTCACATTCATTGTTGTTAAGTCACATAGTATCTCTTCTGCTTCCATGCGCATTGTCACCTACTGGTGGTAGTCACTTTCCTTTCTGACTGCTTCTTCGCCTCTCTTGCACAAATTTTCTTTTCACATCAGCGATAGATAAATTTTGGCTCCTAAGCGGACGCTGAATACCTCTTGAATTAATTTTTGCATTCAAAATTCAAGAATTTCTTCATAGCACAATAACACTCCATCTCTTAAGATTTTTATTTATATTTTTTTTTTGTGAATTTATTCCTAGCTCTACCCGAGTCAACTATTAAATAAATGAGAAACTTCGAATGAGAACTTGAAAATACTATAATAATATTTACCGTCATATCCATTTACAAATTTCAATTTTGATAAGGCTGGGATGATGATGTATAATAAATATCTGTACACAATATGTAGTTTGTAAATTAAGAATGTAATATTAGTATATAAAGTAAGAGGGGTGGACGTAAATATTTTGACTCGCCAATACGAAAAAAAAAATGTCCAAAATACTCAGAATTATATATTCAAGTAATGGTACATCACGTGTGATTTTCATATAGAAATGCACAGGATTGAAACTAAAAATGTCATGACATGTCTAAAAACTCTCTGTTATTTGGTTACAACTATTAATTATTGAATTATTAATTTTAACTTGATTTTATTGTATGTATCTAAATAGGAAGTAATTATTATTAAAACATGTCTAGTTCACACAACAATATTATTAAACAATCACAATTTCACTATAGTTTTTACCATAAAAAGGTGGAGTTTATCCACAGCACTGTTCAAAAATCTCAAAATATTGACTAGCAACTCTACTCTCTTCACTTCTAACATTCCAATTCGTGTCAGAACAATTCGTCGCGGATTTTTCGTCGCGGACAATTCGTTCTAGACAATTCGTTGTGGACAATTCTTTGCGGACAATTCGTCGCAGACATACATTTCTGCATTCGTATTTATAGATTTTTAACACAAATTCAACCCATTTCATACCATTCTTCAATTCTTCAATTAAATTCAGAGATTTTGAGTTGGTTTGATCAAAGGATTTTAGATTTCTATAAATTAATCGTATTGTTGATACTAAGTCTTGATAATATTTAATTATATAAATGTTTCATTTATTTATTTTAAATGTTTTATAATTTATTTTAAAATGTGGGTTAATTAATTCCAAAATCGTAGAGGATTACTTATTCATCAGAAAAATGATTGGTATTATAGATACCAAGTTTTGTTCATATTGTATCATTTATTAATTTGAAGAATTGAAGGAAATGGAAAATATGGCCAATAAATGGTGAAATGAAATATGAAACTAATTAATGATATGAAATATGGTGAAATGGAAGATATGGCAACGAATTTTCCGCAATGAGTTGTCCGCGACGAGTTGTCCTCGTCGAATTGTCTGCGATGAATTGTCCACGATTCATTGTCCGCGAAGAATTGTCCCGCGACCAATTATTCCATCACCGTTATAAGTATATAGACAACATTATTTCCAGATAATACATTTGTTATTTATGATATAAAAATTCTTGCAGTTTGACGGAACGTGTCAAAGTGGGTGTTTACTTCAATCGTTTCAACACTTATCTTATAAAGAAACAGTTTTTCATGAGCTGTACATAACAGTATATAAAGGTTCATTACTGTACAGAGTGGGGGGAGGGAGGGGGGTGCAAAAAAAGTATACCCTATTAATATCGCCATAACTTTATATGCATATGGGATAAGAAATTGAAATAAATATCATTCTCAAGAAGTGAAATCAGATTTTATTTGAAATCATTGAAAAAAGGGTCCAGCAGCAGCAGCAATGATATTTTTCATACGAGAAACTTTATTTTTTCTGACTCTACTGAGTTGATTAAATGTTGATTAAGGATCTATAAAATATATAATAAGCATTGTAAAAGGTTAAATTTTATTTTAAAAAGTCACTGTATTATAATTGTGGTATAAGTTTCTGGTGAACTTAGAGGGTCACAACAAGAAGATGGAGAGTTAAGATAATTATCTTTGATAGAGAAATAACTAAAAAGATTGTAAATACAATGAGTTCTAGCCGTTCTAAAACAAGGGTACCTACTTAGCCATTGCAAATAACGGGTTCTTCCACACATAATTTTAGGCAATGACATTAAGCTTCTGTATCACTATTTTTATATTTCCTACTCAAATTGTCTCATACTTTATACCGTGTACTGCGTAAGCGAAATATACGACCAGAAGAAAAGTCTCAACATACAAACACACAATGTTCCTTAATTTATGAGCAAGAGTCGTGTTTCCATCAGAAAAATAGACAGAAATTGTAAGTACGCTAGTGGCAGGCAGTGTGGTAACAAAATGTTAGATATCACCTGCTAATAAATTAGGGTTAGTGTCAGTTCTCAAATTATAATTATTATAAATCTTTTTTGCAGGTTCAAAAATATGGAACCATCCATTAGCTAGGAACATGACACTACACAGAGAAAAAAGTTTACTCATATTTAATGGGTCAACAATTTATGCTTTGAATCAATTTATTACGTGAGTTGGTTTGACTATATTCATGTTTTCACGTGTGTCAAAACAACTATGACGTGTGTGTCACCAAACATAGTTAATTCAAATCATTTTATGGATTGAATCAACTTACTTTGAGAGTTGGAGTTACATTTTGGGAGTTTGAACATATGTTAAAACAACTATGGCATAGTGTGTTGAAGTAACTCACAAAGATTGTCAATTCAATGTATCTGGTGTATTAATTCACTTACTATGAGAGTTGGCGCTACTTTTTTAAGTTTAGGTGCGAGTTAAATCAACTAGGACATAGTGTGTTATAGTAACCCACAAAGACTGTTAATCCAGTGTATTCTGCAGTGTATGAATTAACTTACTATGAGAGTTGGCGCTACTTTTTTGTAAATTTAGGTGTGAGTTAAAACAACTATGACATAGTGTGATAATGAACCCACAAAGACTGTTATTCTTATTTATCTGGTGTATAAATTAACTTACTATGAGAGTTAGTGCTACTTTTTTTTTAAGTTTATGTGTGAGTTCAATCAAATGAGTAAGTGGCAACTTATGCTTTCCTCAAAGCTAATTTATTTGCATAACACTTTTCAGTTCAAATCTTGTTTCAAGTGTGTTACGTGTTGAATGTGAACGCTCCTCAATACCATTTTAGTTTAAGTGCAAACAATAGCGTTATATGCATTAAATAGTATTATCGCTGCCGATCGATTATTAATTAATTCCATTAATAAATTGATAAATGTCTGCCTAAAATATTGGTGATTGATAGTTTGGTGGCTTTATATAGGTAGTTATTTGAAGAGCTGATTATCAGTATATAACTTTTATAATAATAAATTTTGATTACTGCCTTCCAGTTTGTAAACTGATATCCAAACTAATTTTCCTAAATTATTATATGTTAACTTATTTAAGCATCATACCTACCTAGCTGTTTTTTTTCAGTGTCAATACCTTCTACATGGGGTACGGTCAAGAGCCCCCCCGGTCAAGAGCCCTCCCGGTCATGAGCCCCCCCGGTCATGAGCCCCCCCGGTAATGAGCCCCCCTAGGTCACGAGCCCCCCCAGTCACGAGCCCCCCCCCCCCCTGTTTTTTTAATCCTTATTTACCTAGTTAAACAAATAAAGAATTACTTAGATAGAAATAACTGAGAGTTACTAATGTAGTTTGTTGTATCCGCTAGTTTGTTGTACTGCACACTTCATGATTGTTTAATGATCTGGCAGGGGGGTTCGGGGGCGGCACGCCCCCCGATATACATATATTTTATGTCTATTCAGTAATGAACTACAAAAGTGTCAATAAGGATTAAATAGTATAGGTAAATAAGGATTTAAAAACAGGGGGGCTCGTGACCGGGGGGGCTCATGACCGGGAGGGCTCATGACCGGGGGGGCTCTTGACCGGGGGGGCTTATGACCTAGGGGGGCTCATGTCCGGGGAGGCTTATGACCTACACCCCTTCTACATAGGCTAGGCAGTTACTGCGCTGTCCTCAGAATAGGGTAAGTTCCAAATTATCAGGCGATTTCAAATTTTCGGTCACGTATGAAATATAGTATATAGCTACCTAATAGCTAATTAAAATAAAAGTTAATTTAATATAGTTTTTCTTACGCGACCAAAATGTGGAGCCGTCCGATATTTCGGAACTTATCCTAGTATCTTGAGTAAAGTGGTCTGATAATCTATATATTTTAAAACTAGTTGGTGTACCTATAGGTAGGGTTACCCAGCCAAATTCGGTTCTTTAATTTCTTATTGTGACCCTATTAAGAGAGTCTCAAAATCATTCTGAAATTAGTTTAGCCATATACTGAATTGTTGAGCATCATAATTTAAGCTCAATTTATGATAGGTTCTATTCATTTCACGAGTGCCTTGAAGTCATGATGGTTATTAATGTTTCTGAGATAAGAGACCGCAGTTAGTTAAAGTGCCGCAATTTACCTACTTGACCCTAGTTTTCTATGACTGGGAGAACTCCATCCAGGGAGGTAGTCGGAGGAGAACACCGTCCAGGGATTTAGCAGGGAGAACTCCAACCAGAGGTGAGCCTTTTGATATATTATACTTTCTTGGTATTTAATTAAAGTCTACATTATGAGTGTATAATGAACAAAATTATGAGGATTAGCTAGAAAAATCCATTGCATTTATTAGAGCTAAATTTATACTGCATCTGAAGATTTATAATTAGTTTAACATTTTATATAAATAATTTACCTATATGAAAGAATTCTCAGTTAATAATTCTTTTCATTTCTTTATTAATATATGGTTTTCTATATTTTCTGAATCTACTTTCAGATCTTGATGAAGAATTGATGAAGTAGATCAACGTCATCAACTATCGGAGTCCTCTTCAATTCCTTTGAATGGTTCAGGAACAATTATGCTAGGTCAAAGTAAGTATTTGAAAATATTAGATGATTTCTAAATATGTATTTGCAATATGATTAGCTCTTACTTTTTCATATGCCTTTAGGGATTCCAGACATGAAAAGAATATCGAAGCTGTCGCTATCTCATCACAAAAGGAAAAAGAGTAGGTGATGTTATTGATAATGTATATGAACGATACTGTGAATTTTTATTCAATATATATTAATATACGAATCTCTTATTTCAGGAATTGGCAACCTACAGTCGTGAAAGAAAGTGACGAGAATTCAAATTAAACTTTTAAATAATAAATCTAAAACTTAAATGCTTATATTTCGTTTTCAATTTGACCTTGGTAATTCTATTAGCATATTTCAATATCAGTGCCTATGAGTAAGATGAATTGCACTAAAATATGGTTTAGAAGATAAAGGCTTTATCATTAATTTATTATTCATTAAGTTATAGTACAATTGCAGCATATCAAAGATTTATCAACTTTTGTAATCTAGCCTGGTTAATTAATTCATCTAGCCTACCTATTTATCACTACGTAAAGTTATTTATGTCATCTAACTACTTATTTATAAACTGACCTGATGAGATTACTTATTCAATCTAATCTATTAATTTACAACTGATAACCATATATCAATTCATAGGATCGAAAACATTTCAAAAAGCAAGGATAGGTCTAGGTGATCAATTATTTTTTTAAATTAAAATAGTATGCATATCACAGAAGCAAAAGTAGAAAATAAATGTGAACATGTTAGATTTGGTCCTAGAAAATAAATAGTCTAATCTAATTGATACCGGGACCTAACTCGAGATTATAATTTAATAGAGTAAATATAGTGACTGAAAAAGTCTTGTAAAAAGTCTGGCTACTGCTAACTATAGTCCGATATTTCAACCTACACTATAATAGTTAATGTAACCTACACGAGTAGTTGGTATAACCTACACGAGTAGTTGGTATAACCTACACGAGTAGTTGGTATAACCTACACGAGTAGTTGGTATAACCTACACGAGTAGTTGGTATAACCTACACGAGTAGTTAGTATAACCTAAACAAGCAGTGGGTATAACCTACACGAGTAGTTGATATAACCAACACGAGTAGTTGATAAAACCTAACCGAGTAGTTGATATAACCTACATGAGTAGTTGATATAACCTACATGAGTAGTTGATATCACCTATACGAGTAGTTAATGTAACCTACACGAGTAGTTGTTATAACCTACACGCGTAGTTAGTATAACTTCCACGAGTAGTTGGTATAACCTACACACGCAGTTGGTATAACCTACACGAGTAGTTGGTATAACCTACAAGAGTAGTTGGTATAACCTACACGAGTAGTTGGTATAACCTACACGAGTAGTTGGTATAACACATAGGAGTGATTGGAGAAACATACACAAGTAGTTGATGTAACCTTGTTCTGTAGTTGTTTTAACCATTACATATAATTGGTTCAACCATCACGCGTAGTTTTGACTATCACAGGTAGTTGTTGTGACCATCGGGAATTAAAAATAATCAACTCACATATGTGTTGTTTTAACCAACGTCAATTTAACTCATATTAAATAGTACCTGCAACTCACCACGTAGGTAGGCGCACAGATAAACCATAAAATTTAGTCAAAACAAATCAAATATGATTTGATTCAACTAATCCTTTCTCTGTGTGTAATAGTTTTTATTTTCAAAATTTGATATATGACTAGATTTTCAACCAATAATTACAGAGGTTGTTTTACTTTACATTTTCTAAAGTGTCCCTAAATATGAATAATATGCATTAATAGATGTATTAATGGACATGTGTTGAAAGGTTATTTTAATCTTTCAGAATTTATGAAATATTAATAATTCTCAAATTTATGGTAAATTTTCTTCAGCCATATTCAATGAGAAGAATAATACATAATAACTTATTATTTACAATGAACTAGTACATATTTTGCCTACCTAAAGAAAACGAAATGCCTACATCTTAATATAATCTTGTTCTTATAGGTTCTAGGTAAATGGCTCGAAAACAATTGCTCGAAAGACAATTGCTCGAAAACAATTGCTCGAAAAACAATTGCTCGAATGAACAATTGCTCGAAAGAACAATTGCTCGAAAAACAATTGCTCGAACGAACAATTGATCGAATGAACAATTGCTCGAATTATCAAATTGCTCGAATGAACAAAATTGCTCGAATTATAAAATTGCACAGTTTTCGATTTTATAAAAGTCAGTTATTCATGAAGTGGAGCTGCACTTAACAAATTAACAATCCTTGTTTCTTTTTAGTAATTGATCATTAATAATTCTATGAATGATTTTAATTATTACTCATTCTGCATAATCTTTTTTTTCTTATAGACCGTTTGTGTCATCTCGTATGTATGTGAATTGGAATCATGTGGTGATTTTTTTTTTGTTTTTACTAACCTATATGTATGTGGCACCTCAATAGGTGAATTATTTCAAAGTTATGGCAGAGTTTTAATTAATCTACAAATTTTTTCAGGTTTTATGATAAAGAAAACATGGATGGTACTGATTCACCACATGATCCCAATTCATATGTTACATACGAGATGAAACAAACGGTCTCTAGGAGAAGAAAAGATTATGCAGAATGAGTAATAATTAAAATCATTTATAGAATGATTAATGATCAATTACTATAAAGAAACAAACTTTGTTAGGTGCAGCTCCACTTCATGAATAACTGACTTTTATAAAATCGAAAACTGTGCAATTTTATAATTCGAGAAATTTTGTTCATTCGAGCAATTTGATAATTCGAGCAATTGTTCATTCGATCAATTATTGTTCGTTCGAGCAATTGTTTTTCGAGCAATTATTGTCTTTCGAGCAATTGTTCTTTCGAGCAATTGTTCATTCGAGCAATTGTTTTCGAGCAATTTACCGGCTACCGTTCTTATATGCCAATTTTTTCTGTAATTTCTATAATTACCGCAATGAAATTAAAATACTATTTATTGCATATAAAATCATTTTTAACTCTAACGCAACCAAATTTAAATTGCTCAAAAAGTATTGTATGTGAATAAAAATCTAATATTAGCACAATACAATTAGATTCATAGCTAAAAAAACGGCTTAATGACGTTTGGCCACAAAACTTTTATATAGCTGAAGTGAAATTGTAATATAGGCAAACAAAATAATGTTATGATGATATTACTTAATATTATTACAAATAATAACTTTATATATAGTGATATAATAACTTTATATAATAATATTTTAACTGTATATAATATAATATCCAATAATGATGAAAACCATGATTATGAATATATTCAAATTGTTGAGAATTAAATATAAGCTTGCAGTTCATAAGACCCGCTTCACACTTGCGTTTCTCGACGCTGCGTTAGAAATACTGCTCATGGCAAAAAGTTTAGCTGCAATTAATTTTAACGGAGCCATCACACTTGCGTTAGGAAAATTCGAGCAATTTTTCTAACGCAAGTGTGAAAAGAGATAAGTGTCCGCACACGAAGGAACATATAATTGGCCTAATTTATTACTTATTCCACTATTCTAATCAATTAAAGGGTTTCCTTATATATATAGTTGGTTTCTATTGTTCTTCTATTTATTATTATTCTCCTTTCTGATCTTCTATTGTTCTCTACTGACAGATTTTGCTGTATTTAAAGTACAAAGAGAGTCTAATTTTAGTCTTATTATTCTTAAGAAGAAAGTTGAAAGAAGATTCTCTTTGATTTAAATGTTGAGAAATTAATGACGCGTCTTTTTAAGTTCGAAAATCTCATCTACAGACTAGCTACTAGTCTTGTGTTTAATCGTATCTCCTATTTATGATTTTACATAAATTGTTCAGTATACAGTACAATAGTATTATAATTCAGTATGTAAAATAGAAATGTGTAATGCGCAATATAGGTTAAGCTATACATTTTCAGGTAAGAAATGAACAACTTTAAACTGCAATACGTTAAAAAATCATAAATAATAAACCTTTCAAAACTGACTGTGGAGTTTGAGCTCGACAAGGCTTTATAAGAGTGATGAAATATTTGTACATGTGTTTGAATCAACTAATATTTGATGACTTTTTTCATTAACATTCTTCTAAATGGTAAATGATCATACATTATGTTATACATGTAAGTGAACATTATTCTGTAATTTACTGAGTATTTCTTATAATTCTTTTTAGTGGTGCTTATAATATTGAAAATTATTATTGTACATAGCCGTGATTCTCTTATCGAATTTATTTACAAAAGTATGTTAGTTACTGTAATGTTACAGTAATTACTTTAAAAAAATAGCAGTGTCATCTGGTATTTAGAAAAGCTTGTGCAGATAGCATATACTTCTGCAGGAAAAGGTAAGACTATACTAAATATATTAAAACTGTCGAAAATTATTATTAGTCAGCTAAGTCAGTCGACTGTATTCGTATCTCATTTGAAAAAGTTGGATGTATCCGTGTACTAGCAACAATCCAAATTAGGAATGCAAATTTAAAGTTATTAAATTATATTTTAAAATCTATCTTAAACAGAAAAAATATATATGAGTGTGAAATTTAAAATTTCTGTCAACTGCCATGATTATTATACATAATTACAAAATCCGGTAATCATTATACTTTGTAAATAAAAGGTAGAGCTCATTATTTGGGGTCTTTTAAAAGTCCCAGTCTAATTACAAATGCAAACTAGGTCCCAATTATGACCAGGTTATGCATGTCACTTATATCTAAGTTTAACCTAATTCCATTAAAACTGTCATATATCTGGTTTGTAAAATAAATAAAAGCTACTATTTGGCTGTGAAAAATACCCGAACACCTATTTTTGAGATGAACATTGAGTTAGGACTAAAATTAATATATGTTGAGTTCCTAGTGTGAATAAGAAAATATTTTATGTTGGAGGGGGTTTAGCGTTTGTTACTGAACGAAAGCCAATATCGCTAACGACAACGGAAATGAAATACAAGAGACTGGAAGAAACAGTCAGAAAGGAAAATATCCCCATGACCAAAGCCATCTACCACCAGTAGAAATATTCAAAAGTATAATGTGAATAGCTTTTAGTTTCCTCCTCGTTTTTTTGAGCAGCAATCTTTCCTATCGGGAATTCTCTTTCAATTTGTAACAAAGGGTGCTTCACTG
Organism: Caprella mutica; assembly: GCA_947561585.1. Classification (NCBI taxonomy): domain Eukaryota; kingdom Metazoa; phylum Arthropoda; class Malacostraca; order Amphipoda; family Caprellidae; genus Caprella; species Caprella mutica. Next base: position 34,153 of record CANNZV010004855.1, read on the forward strand.
CAGTGTTCGATATCGTCTGATGAATGATGTGAGAGAGCAAAAAGAACAGCAGTCCCATTTTCAGGGGAAAACCTAATTGAAGATCACATTACACGTGCTGCTCATAATTCATGCTCTTTTTCCTTAGGTTGAAAAATTGCAAAAACTGATGCAAATGTAGCAAAGGAATGAATCAGTTAACCC